>PVIR01001683.1:0-17879 GCA_004026965.1 Petromus typicus | reverse complement strand
TGAGAGCAAGCCGCCCACAGTGCTCCATGCCAGAGTTCTGCCACCACTGGCCTATATACCTCAGGGACTGACAGGAAACTATGTCTCTTTGTTCCTGATCGCAGAGTCCATTCATTCAATAGATAGTTCCTAGGCAACATGAGAATACAGTATCTTTATCTGTTGTTCACTGTTGAGGATAGTTTTGCAGGATACGAGACTGTTAGTTAGCAAGGGTTTATCTTGCTTCCTTGTTCCTGGATCTTCTTTTTAAATCTCTGGCAGGTCTGCCCTTGTTTCAGTCATTTGAGATTTTAGCCTCCCTAATTGTTTGACACCGAGGTCTTTCTGTCATTTGATAAAGCTCATGGACATGAAATTGTGAAGACATCCCCATATGGCAGAAAGCTATAGTTACAGCATCGTGGTCATTACACCACATGAGTGAGTTCTGTAAATGAGACATTGTACACACAGCAGTATATGTGACCTAGCTGAGGCGTGTACTAGGCTGTTCTATCTAGGTGTGCTTAGGTATAATCTGTGCTGCTTGCAAAACAGCAGAATTGCCCAGCAACAAGTGCTCGGAAGAGATCCTTGTTCATTAAGCCACCCATGAAATTCTGCCTTCCCCGTCCTTACTCTTAACAGACCTCTGCTTGTCAGTCACTGAGATATCAGTCCTAATGTAACATTATAAACTGGTCTAAATTTATGCACTTCCCACTCTTCCTGTTTCTGTGGAGGAATTCTGTGTCCTGTCACTGACCATTTTCTCATTTCTCTTGTGAATTGTGTCCTCTTATTTTTTCCTCTCTTTCAGTACTCTTATTTTCTGTTTCTCTTCTTCTTCAGAGCCTGAGTGCACTACAGAATCTCCCATTCCACTCCCCCACTCTGGCCCTGAAACACTCTAGCCACTGTGCTGTTTTCTTTGCTTCTCGTTCTCATTTTCTTCAGCTTTTAAGACCATGTGCCCATTTTCTTTCTAAGGCCTTAGACTGTTTCCATTTCCTACTTACTCATTTATACGACGGACTGACCCCACCAACCACTCCTGTAGACACTCAGGTAAGATCCGTGTCGGACAGGCGAAGCCTTTCGCAGTATGGTTTGTGTGACCTTTGCAATACTGAACACATTACCACTCCCTTGGAGATTGTTCTGTCTCCTTTTCCCTGGATGCCAGTTGCTTCTGGCCTTTTCCTCTGTTCATTCATCCTTTCATAGGGTTCTGTCTTCGTCCTTTGCCTTCTAGATGGCCCTGAACCTTTGCCTTCTTTCAGAGGTAGGCTTGTGGTGTCTGCTTTCCCCAGTACCTCATTCTAGTAAATGACTTCTTCATCATTATAGTTGCCAGAAGTCCAAAAATCATTGTTTTTTTCTCTACTTTCTCTGGCTCTATCACTATCAACAAAGTAGTGCTTTGTCTGTAATATTCTTTACATCTGACATTGTCTCCAGCTCCATCAGTAACACCTGTACCTGTGCTGCTAATTCTGGCATTACATCTTATGCCTGTATCTCTACTCTTTCCATTTGATTTTTTTTTTTTCATAAGAAAGTGGTTATAGCACTATTATAAATTATAAATCTCAGTGCCTGTCTTCTGCTTAAAACTCATTGTTGGTAATCCATTCTGGTCCTTACTACTCTGTATAGGTTTCCACCTGAGCTGTTATTTGTTATTTTCTTTTAACTATGATGAACACTCATTCTCTTGTGTAGGAGGTTTTTGTCTGTTACTTTTCTCTTACTTAGACCAAATATCTGACACTGAAAGTTAAAGTAGGAATTGTTTATTTGCTTCACAGTCACTCTAGGAACCTCTAGGTTGCAGTCCATAATCAACTCCAGAGCAGGGTGGTAGAAGAGAAATGGTCATGGTGGCTGAAGACAGCGGAAGCACCAAGAGGAACCTTAACAGTGTTTTCCACTCCTTTTCGTCTTAGTCAGACTACTGGGACTAGGACGGTGCCAGAGCCACTTAGTCAGTGTGGTGGTTTAATCACAGACCCCATCCCTCATGAATAGTATCACTCATTCCACATTTAGCTGCCATGGAAAAAGACTCCCGGGGTATTGGGGTGCATCTAGCCCCAGCCACAATATTGTCAAACTGCCTTTCTTCATTCTAGAATCTTAATTAGAAGTTTTCTACATGGTATTTTCACTGCCTAATGTTTTCTCCTTCTTGTTATATGGTCTGTTCCTTTTTTGTGCATTAGGTCTCTAATACTACTTTTCAAAGAGGCCTTCAATCATCAGCTTATTTCAGTTCTTACTGTTCTCCATCTCAAAGGGTTATTTTGTAGCACTTAATATAAATTTTCTTTAGTGTTCTATTTTTTGCCTACCTTTGCCTAAAAAGGTAAACTTCGTTTTGAGTCAGGGTCTCACTTTTATAATTCAGGCTGGCCTGAGCTCAGCCTTGAACTCAGAGCAATCCTCCTGCCTCTGCCTCCCCAGGGCTGGGATTACAGGTGTGAGCCACCATGCCCGGCGCTGTGGTATGTGGTTCTGATTGCTGGTGGGTGCGAGTATCCACACCTGCCATTGTTGTTATATGTCTACTGGGATTGAACCCAGACCCCGTGCACTTTTAAGGCAGGTGCCAGAACCACTGAGCTAAATCCCTGGCCTAGAAAAGGTAAACTCTTGGGCCGGGGATTTAGCTCAGTGGTTCCAGCACCTGTCTTGCAAGCACAAGGACCCGGGTTCGATCCCCGGTAAACACATACCATACTGGGCGTGGAGACTCACGCCCAGCAGCAACCAGTACCACATACCACAGTGCCGGGCATGGTGGCTCACACCTGTAATCCCAGCACTCTGGAGGCAGAGGCAGGAGGACTGCTGTGATATGAGTTCGAGGCTGAGCTCAGGGCCAGCCTGAACTACAAAGCAAGACCCTGTCTCAAAAAAAAAAAGGAAAGGTAAACTCTTGAGGGCAATGACTGTGACTGTGATAAGTGTTTTATGAAGTACAGTTTGGGTTACATAATGGAAACTTGAGACTTTTGTTGAAAGGATGAATGAATAAGGAAGTTATGGAAGTGATGTCAAAGGTCTAGTATGTTGGCAAGTACTAGTTACTTTTTCTCAAAATAAAATATTTACAAATGAGATGACTTATTACTATTAGACTATATATTTGAATATATATTAAATCAGATATTTTAGTGATAAATTATATAACTATTCTTCTTGTAGCCTTTTTTACCCCCTTCCCAGAGCAGAGCAGAGTATGACTCAGAAGAGAGTCTGGAAAGTGGTGATGATGAAGATGATGAAGATGATGACAATAGTTCAGCTTCAGATTTCTATCTCCAAGAGCATTCTAATTCAAATTCATATAGGTATGGAATATTTTAAGCTTCTTTTAAGAAATCATAAGTCCGATCTCTTTAGTTGAAGTTGTTAAAATTCCTTTCCATAATAATTTCTCAGCTTTCAATTATTCCTGAGTAAATAATTTATAATTTGCCCACATGTCTTATTGTTAGAAAATGCTTTACCTTTTGGATCCTATAATAAGTTTGACATTTGTCCCTAGAAAATCTAACATTTTTTCAGTGGAACAGTAGAAGTATAAATGTTGGTAAGTACTGTATTACCACAAAGTCTAGGTGTACAGAATGCTCACTAGTGAGTGATTCAGTGTTATCTTGTCTCTAGGTGTATTTTTCAATCTGTCAATGCATATATTTTATTAAGACGTGGTATGTTAATGATGTGATTTAAAAATGCATCAATTTTCAAAAAGAAGTATAGTAAGGACAATGACATACTCTTACTGAAAAATCATGAGACTTTTACTTACCTGTATATTGGATTTTTTTTTTCCTGTTGCATCAAGTTTACTTTCTGAAAATACTATATAAGACATTTGCATGACTCGGATGTCAAACCATGTAACTTAGCCACAAAAAACAAGCTAAAACATGACCAAAGGACTTAGACATATTTCTCCAAAGATATGTATGCATATGACCAATATGAATAAATGAACATATGAAAAGACACTTTAACCATTAGGGAAATTCAGATTAGAACCGCAGTGGGATGTAGTCTCACACTTATTATAATGACTACTACAAAAATAACAAATAATAGTATTGGCAAAGTTGGGGGTGGGAATTAGAACCTCTGTGCAGTTTTGGTGTGAAAATAAAATGATGGAAACAACCATTGTGGAAAACGATATAGTGGTTCCTCAAAACACTAAAAATGGAATTACCGTACAACCCAGCAATTCCATTTCTGGGTACATATCCAAAACAGTTAAACTCGGAAGCTCAAACAGATCGTTGTATGTTCATATTCATAGTGTTATTCAGAGTAACCAAGGGATGACATCATCCAAATGATGGTATGTCTGTTGACAAATGAAATGATAAGCAAAATATGGTATGTACATTCAATGGAAAATTATTTAGCCTTAAAAAAGAAGGAAATTCTGATTTATATGAGAGCATAGACAAGCCTTGAGAACATTATGTTAAGTGAAATAAGCCTGTCACAGAATGGCAATTTAGAGAAATAAAGTTGAATCACAACTCAGTAGTTACTGTTGGATGAGCAGAGGCTTTCTAGTTTGTGAGATGAGGCAAGGCCTGCAGGTGGGTGCTGGGGGTGGTTTCAGAAGAGTGTGAATTTACTAGCTGTCATTGAACTGCGCACTTAAAACTGGTTAATGTAATCAACTTTGTGTATATATTGCCATAATTAAAAAATAGTTTAGGGGGCCGGGGATATAGCTCAGTGGTTCTGGAGCCTGTCTTGCAAGCGCAAGGACCTGTGTTCGATCCCCGGTAACCACATAACAGTACTGGGCATGGAGACTCACGCCCAGCAGCAACCAGTACCACATACCACAGTGCCAGGTGTAGTGGCTCCCGCCTATAATCCCAGCTCTTGGGAGGAAGAGGCAGGAGAATTATTTTGATGTGAGTTCAAGGCTGAGCTCAGGGCCAGCCTGAACCACAATAGCGAGACCCTGTCTCAAAAAACTTTAAAAAAAAAAAAAAAAAGTTTAAAAGCCAAGAGTGTAAAAAAAAATCTTTTCTACTTGAAATGAGAGTAGCTGAAATAACTTTTTAAAAGGCAAAGTATTTAAAAATTTGAAATTAGGAGTCTTTATCGCCTCCATTCAGTTCCTTACTTGGACCACCAATAGGTAACTATTTTTATTATTTTCTGATTTGTCCCTGTGTTTGCAAAAATAAACAAATACATCTGTGTAATTTTATTTTCCTTACTTTCTTGCACAGAGGTAGCACTCCATGTATAGAATTTCAAATTTAATTTTAATTATTAATACATACTAGAGTTCTGTCTATATTAGCACTTACAATCTCTAACTAATTATTTTTGTAGCTACTGTAAATCTCCACACTTCAAAATGGAGTTATTTACCCAGTACTTCTGACAGTTTGGCTTTCTTAATCTTCTGCTGTTGTAGATACTGCTGACTTAAAGTACTGTGTGTGTATATCACTTTATCCCTGTGGAGGTATTTCTTCAGGGTAGATTCCTTATAGTGAAGTTGTTGAGACACAGGTGCTATACTCCACATCCTGTACAACACTTTGCCAGACACCTTGTTTCCTTTCTTTTTTAGTTGGTCATTGATGCGATTGGCGATGGTACAATTGGTGCTCAACAATCTGAAAACCTTCTATCCCTTTGCAGGTCATGATCTTGCAGGTAAAAAATGTCTCAGTATGAACTAATGATATGACTGCACTGGTTTTCATCAGTATATTTTTTAAATGGTTGAGAAAAGCTTGAAGACTTCCTGTTGTAATAGATAGGATTCTTTCAGCTGAACAAATCATCTTTAAATATGCCCATCACTTAATTCTGTACTTGGTGAGAGAACCCCCTTTTTTTTTCAATCTGCTGAATGTCCATTTCCACATCTTCCCTGGTAAACTGTGTGCTAATAATTTATCTCGGGCTTTCTTATAATTAAATGTAGCATTTTATTGCAGAAGACAAATCAGGATCAAATATATTTTCCACTTTTAGAGCTTCCAGTTAGCTCACCTCTTTGTCACGCTGTTCTGAAAACTCTTCAATGTTGGGAACAAGTTCTTCTTCGGCGACTTGAAATCCATGGTGGACCACCTCAGAACTATATCTCGGGTCATACCTCCGAAGAGAGTTTGTCTGCGGGTCCTGCAATTCTCCGCCATAAAGCTTTACTGGAACCTACGAACACTCCTTTCAGGTAGGTTTCCCTATGAATACTATTCTTAAATAGAATTTAATAAATCACAATATTGTTGGGTAGTATTTAGTAAAGAGTAGTTAAGACATATATTTAATTTTCTGTTGGAGGCTCATGTGCAGGTCTTTGTATAATGCCTATGGTAGTACAGAGGTAGCAGACTTACTCGAAAAGGTACCAGTAGTAAATATTGTGGGGTTTTCAGGATGTCCTTTTTACAACTATGATCTCTACTACTGTACACTTAGACAGTAAGATAGCACATAAATGTGGAAGCCTGTCTCCTTTCTAGTAACCTTTCTTTGTAAAACGTGAGGCAGGCTAGATTTAACCTAGGGTCCATACTTTATTGATACTTGCTCTAGAGCAAAGTTGTTCAAAATAGCCATCACTATTTTACTACCCATGAAGAAAGTTTGAACGAAAGGGTAAACCAGCACTGTGTTTGCTTCATCTACTCAGCCTTATACAAAAAAATGTTTACTGAGCTAAATGCTTTGCATACTGGTTTAGAATTTAGATTTTTTTACATTTTTGTAGAAGCTCTTAGCTTGTTGCTTGCCAGTAGCAAAGTGGAAAACACAGCTGTATTTGCACTTGCCTTCTAGCAAATACACCTGTTTTTCTTAGATCTCGCATCCCTCGATTAGAGGCCAGCCAGCTATGGTGAGCTCTTTGTCCGAATCTAGCTTTCTGACTGCTTTTGTACCTCTTGTGTGTCCTGCAGAATGACTACCCTTCATCTGAAATGCTTGGGACCAGAATATTTAGTTCTCAGTTTCTCAGGGTTTGGAATGTTTTCATACTTTACTGGTTGAGTCTCCTTAATCTAGTATACTCCAAATCCAAATTTTTTTTTTAGCATCATGCAACCACTTAAAAATGTTTATATTTACGAGCATTTTGGATTGTGGAACATTTCACATTAGAGTTGCTCAACTTGGACATACCACACTGCTTTACCTGTGCTTTAGCAGTGTTAAATGTCGTGATATGTGCCACAAAGCCCAAAATATCTACAGTGTCATCTTCAGAAAATGCTTCTGGCTGCTGTCCTAGATCATATGGTGTGATTCTAGTTAATTTATTTTAATAAACATTTGTAATAGCACTAAGGAATTGTGGTCAGTTTAATCAATATTAATTAAAAATATTAATTAAGTTCACTGTCTGATAGATCCAGACATCATCAGGCGCTGTCGGTGAAGAGGCTTTGGCAGTATTTGGTGAAGCAGGAAGAAATTCAAGAAACTTTCATTAGAAATATATTCACAAAGAAACGATGTCTAAATGAGGTTTGTACATGTTAAGACCTCTGCTGTTCTGTCCGAGTCTTTTGCCTTGTAGCCATTTGAGACACATTTTACTGATTTTTTTGAAAATTCATTTTATATCATAAACATATGCAGTTAGTGCAACAACAAGCAATTCAAAAGAAGAGTAATCATTTTTTTGTAAATCAGTTTCAAGTGGTTAATTTGAAGATATTTAGGGCTTTTTTCTCAAATATTTTTTTAAGATTCTGTATCTTGCTATTTTGATTTATTATGACCATTTATTTAAAGAAAAAGTAGAAATTTCCTATCATTTCTTTGTGACAGTGAAAAGAAATCTTAGAAGTTTGAAACTGGACTTGAACACTGAAAACATTTTTGATATGTATTTTTTCTTCTTAGTCTCTAGGTTATTTGTAATTAAATTAAATTTTGCAAACTCAAGTTGATTTATAATTATTCTTTTATCATAAAAGGCAAAAGATTTATACCATCTAAAGAGAAACCAGAGCATATTCTATTACTGTTTGATAATGCTTTGATGTTATCACCACGATGGTTGGGTTTTTTGTGGGTTTTTTTGTCATTTAATTCAGTGCTACTAAGAAAGTACCAGTTTGTTAGTATTGGAAACTTTCATGTAAGTGTAAATTAACATTTCACTTCCTCATTAAGGAAAATCTTACTACTAAAAAAATTAGGTGAATAAATAGTGATGTAGCTGTGTAGTTGTTTCTTTTTTTCAGTCTTCCCTGAATTAGTAACAGATACTTTAAAACTGCAAGCTGGTCTATAGATCACCTTTTGAGAAGCATTGAACTAGTCTAAAGGAAGGGGAATAGAATGAAGAATTAAGATAAGCTTGCACCAACTTCTTGTGATGAATATAATCATCACATGCTGCAAATATGTTGTGATAAAAAATAAATAACACATGAAAAAATAAAGTGAGAAGAAACACAAAATACATTTCAGTGGGAGAAATAATAGAATAACTTCACATTAAATGATTAAGCAAAAAGCAAGATGGCATCAAACCTTGAATTAAAAAGAAAATTTCATATATCTTATTGTCTCTGACTTAAGTAATAATTTGTAAGAGACAACTGAGCTATTACCATTTTCTTAATTTTACAAATATATTTAAATTGATTACACTAGGAAATAGATTATACAATATTCTTACAAACTTACAGATTTTTTTGATACAAGTACCTTGGAATTATATCAGAATCTTGGCAAATGTGAATGTTTCATTTGTTAAGCTTGTGTAAGGTGTGCCTTATTTAGTGTATGAGTTCCCATGAGAACATTTCTAGAAAATATTTGAATAAAATTAGGAATAAATGTGCTAACGAAGAGTACAAGACTTATTAGGATGTATGCACTGGAAAGGTGATATTAAATATATCTTTGCCTAAAGTAACTGATAAATTGGCAGCATTCTGATGTCTGTAAAGCATTGCTGTGTTGATTGTTGTATGTAAAGTATGTGCTTACTTGGCTTGTTACTTTGTTTTCACTAGAGTACTAATACCTGTACTAATAGTGTATTACTATGAATATCCAAATTTTAATTGTCTTATTGATTCAAAAATTCAGTGATTAAGGGAATGTGGTAGGACAACCAAGGCACAATGTAAATAGTAGATAATATAAGTAGTATAAGTATTTAGTAATAACATAAGTATATAGTAGATAATATATACATTTTTTTATTTCTTTGATACTTTTATTGCAGTTATTTTAATTGAAAACATGAACACAAGTTGTATGCTAACAGTTTTATAATCAAAAGGCTAAATATTTTTTCTGAATTATATATTTTTATCTGCAAAATGACTATTTTCACTCCTGCTTTTCAATTTTTGACTTGTGAATGTATTTACTCTTCTTGTCACTTTGAAGTTAGGAGACACTTTTGTTATTATTTTGCCATTTATTTTTATTCATGGGACTCCTAGACTTTGACAAGAAAATGAAAATAAAATTTTAGGTAGCAAATACAGGTTGAATGGAGTTAAACAATCTTAAATTCATTGAGTTGCTATGAAATTATTTAATCTTTACTGGAAACTTGGCTGCTCACAAAATTACCTCCTACTTATTGGTATAAAATGGTGGTTATGTGCACTCTTAGGGGAGATGATGAGAACTTCCAGATTGCTGCTTTATTCCTTTCTGAGGATGGAAATGAAACTTTCCCACTTCTGACCTATTTCTTTATCTGACCTTAAAGTCCTAGCATATCCTCGGGTCTCTTCTTTCCCCATATAGTACAGCTTATACCTGTTGCTGTTGACAGGTACTGTCGCCTGCAGGTAGATGGTCTGAGCCAGTCCATTGAAATATGGTGCCTGGCAGCTGAGCTGTTTGCTGCCAGTTCCCTTTTCTGTTTTATTTCATTTTCTGAGAATTAAAAGTTTTGAATCAACTTTTGTTTTAAGTGTTTTATATCCCCTTTTAAGAAGGATAAGTGCTTCCAGTCAATTATTGACTATTTTTGGCTAAATTAGCAAGAGAGAATTTTAAAAGTAGGAACAGAAATGTTCCCGTCCAGTTTTCCTGAAGGGATGGACAGGATCAGTAGAAGTGAACAGTCTGAGTTTTCACTCAAAGTACTCAAGTACTAGTAGCTCTGAGTTTTTATATATTAAGTACTTTAAACTCAGTCTTGTTTCAATGTCAGTATTTCAAAACATGTAAAATTTGTGTGCTAGAATATGATTTAAAGTGGTGGCTAATGTGTTCTGAGCTATTAAGTTGCCCCACACTCTAGCATGCACTCTCATTGTACTTCAAGGTATATGAAATCTAAAATTAATAACTCAGATGTTTTTTAGTCAATTTAGTTAAAATAAAAATATTTTAAATATCCCTCAGTATTTTTCATGTTACATCTTATCCTTACTCTTTGTCATGTGATTATTCTTTCTTGATGAAGTCATTAAGGGACAACAATGAAGCCATCAAAAATTCTATCTTGGAGGAGCCAGACACCAAGAAGGTACAAAAAACATCATTCAACTGAGATGAGAAACTGCATTCTTACTCAGAACAAAATCTTAGTTTGATTTTGACCAGGCTATTTTAAATAAAGTGGAAGTATTATTCCCTCTTGTTTTCTTTTCTTTCATTTGAAATATTGCAAACATAAAAATTATTTCTTTTTTATTAAGGAAGAGAATGCAGTTTTAAAGGGAGTTGAATGTATCTTGCTTTGACTACAGATTTTTCTGAGTAAATACAACTAAGGTTCTTAATAAATGTAATTATACTAGCATTGTAGAAGTATAGTAATTTTTGTTTCATTTCTGCAAGTATCAAGCAAATTCTATTATAATAGCTTTCATTTTACTCTAGACATACCACGTAGCACAATGTCTTATATATAGTAAATACTCATAATACTTGAAAACCAAATAGAATGAGAATTTGACAATCATGAAAAATTTCTTAGATGTGATT
Source organism: Petromus typicus (assembly GCA_004026965.1). Taxonomy (NCBI): domain Eukaryota; kingdom Metazoa; phylum Chordata; class Mammalia; order Rodentia; family Petromuridae; genus Petromus; species Petromus typicus. The sequence continues at coordinate 6,923 of PVIR01001683.1, read as the reverse complement.
GTACATTCCAGTATGACTTCATTGGTTGATACATGACTCATACTTCCTGTTCTGTAAGTTTCAGTAATTTTAAGACATTCTCAGAATAATGATTTATTTTAGAGAGACGTTTTTTCAAAAGGTTTTTGTTAAAAATCCATTAATTCCACCTGTAGTCTTTCTCAGTGGAATCTTTTAGTGAAAGAGAGGAAATTATTCTAGCCAATTAAAAAAAAAACTGGTTTGATACCAGCTATATATATTATAACAAAAAGTTTTGTAAAATAAGTAAATGTGGCTCATACATTGAAAATTTCTAATAGTTTTTGGGAGTTTTGTTGTTTTGTTTTGTTTGACACAGGGCCTTTAGGCTGTAGTTTAGGCTGGCCCTGAGCTCACTATGTAGCCCAGGGGAGCCTTGAATTTAGCAATCCTCTTGCCTCTGTCTCGCCAGTGCTGAGATTAAAGGCATGAGCCACCACACCCAACACTGTGGTATGTGATTACCAGGGATCAAACTAGGGACCTTGTGCTTGCAAGGAATTACTGAGCTAAATCCCCGGTCCAGGAGTTTTATATAATTTAGTTTCTGATTGGGTAATACTTTTCGTTACTTAGGTTAATGATTATTAATGACTGTCTATTCAGTTTTAAGAAATGTTATCTGAAGATTTTTCTTTTGATGCTTTTTATAAGATATTAATTGTCATAATGTATTTCTAAAGCCAACTCCATGCTACATCAAAATGTAATCATTCTGTCCAGTTAACAAAGTAGCCCTTTCAAAAGCCAGCATTTTCAAGCCTTCTTTTATATTTTTTTTAAAAGTCTTTACTTAGGAATATTTGGTCTTTAAAGGCTGAGCATGATTAAAGTGTGTATCCAGATTGGAAGTCTTGGGACAAGCAGTCATACAAGATCGGTCAGAAGCTGTCAGAGGGTGTAATCTCTACTTGACAGCAAAGTCAGTCTTGGTGTGGGCTGTTGTTCATTCATGCATGTCTAACTGCAGTGTCTAAATAGGTAGACTTGGCTACTGAGCATATTCTAAAGAACTGGTGAGTGGCTTTTCATCAAAGATTAGCTCACCATAAAAAGAGGGAAAGAACCCACAATTACCTCTGCCTTCTCAAAAAGCTAAACAATGAACACTACAGCAAACTTTGACATCAACCTTCATTCATAATGCTTTATTCATTCCCCCATTGAGCAGGCAGATGAGCAAAAGCTGAAAGCCAGATTGTAAAGTTTCATGAAAATCCATATGACACTTCAATCAATAAAAGGATGGTCTTGCTAGGTCTGGAGAAGTGGAGCACATCTGAAGATCAGACTCATTACCTGTTTATGGCAGGTAGCCTGGGCTGAGCTGTAGATCTGTGCGCTTCCTTGGTCTTCCACTTTTCTGCTTCATCGTTTGCTAAACAAAACCTATGTTGAAAGCAAGATTGTGCAGATCAAAATACTAGGGCTCATTTATTTTTTTAAAATATGTAAGTTTTTTTCCAACTTGTGTACATTAGATGATAAATTTTGGTTCTGAAATGGTAGGTGCTGTCATTGAGTATTCTTCTCGTAGCAATAATTCAACTTTAAAATTCATTTTATCAAAACAGTCCTGGGCTGCAACAGTGATAACATGGCGACAAAGGATATTGCTTTCATCGGTTCTGCTGTAATGGCTGAACTGGTTCTGACAACAAATGCTGGCCTTTTTATCGTAGCAGGCAGTCCAGGTCTATTGTCCAATCCCAAATCCAGCCTTTGTTCTTCTTTCCTTACTTCAAGTTTGTAGTAAGGAATAGATGATGGATTTTGTAAAATGGTGTTTTGGATAGTGTATCTGGGCGATGGTCATATGGCTTTTTTTTTTTAGTCTGTCAATACAATTAAATAGCTTGATGAATTTTTTGAGTTTTGAACCAATATTGCAGTCATGATAAAAGCCACATTTGGTTTTGTTGTGTTGTCTCTACCATATATTATTAAATTTTTTGTTAAGTTTTACAGAATTTTTGTACCTGGGTTCTAAGGAATTTTGAGGGTTATATTGGAGTTTTTGTTTTTCTTTATTTGGTTTTGTGTTGTTACTGGAATGACAGCCCTTTGAGATGAGTGCCGAGGATTCTTTTCTGTTCTCTTCAGTTTAGGGAAAATATTTGTATGAACATGGCATTAATATTTACGACTCATTTACTTTATGTTTACTTTGTTAATTTTATTATAAAATACTTATTTTATTTCATTCAAGTAGTATCCTAAGTAAACAGCTTTCCAGTGTACATGCTAATAATTGGAAATCAGCATAAGTTAATGGGTTGTAGTTGAGCATTTCCTTCAATTTGCTGTTTGACCTGCCCTACTAGTCTTGAAACATCTTTTATTAACATGTAAAGGCTGCTGCTTCTTTACTGAAATAGTACTGGAATCCTAATCTAGTAGAACTCCCTGTCTTCCATTTTTTAAGCTCTATGGAAGTCAAATGTTATTTAGATCACTTTCTGTATAATCAGACTCATAACCCCCACACACACAATGTACACACACAATAACTGTGGTAAAATTAACAAAATTTATTATTTTAAGTGGATAGTTCAACAGTATTGTTTCTTTACATAGTTGTGCAGCCATGTCACTTATCACAGGATTTTTTGATGCTTTAAACTGGAGCTCTCTATCCACGAACCAACAGCTGCTTACTTTTCTTCAACTCTCCCAGGCAGCCACCGTTCTCCTCTACGTACTGTGAATCTTAGTGATTGTAGGCACCTCATAAACTATGATGGCAGTGTTTTCATGACTAAATTATTTTACTCCTCAGTGTCCTTGCATGTTTCAGAATTTCTTAACGTTCAATAAGACACTATTGTATATACATACCACATTTGTCTTACCATTGCATAACTTAGTATGGAGATTCCTCAAAAAATTAAAACCAGAAGTTCCATCTGACCCAGCTACTCTCCTTCATGATATCTTTTGAAAGAATTAAAAGTATCATTCCCCAGTGACATGTGCAACCATGTTGATAGCGGCATAATTTGCAATATCTAAATGTTATAAACAGCCCAAATGCTATCAACTGATGAATGGATAGAAGATACGGGTTTTTTTTTCTTTAACAAGGGTATACTACTCCGCCATAAAGAAGGATACATTTGAGACATTTAAGGCTACATAGGTGCACCTTGAGACCACTCTTTGATCAGCCCTTATAACAGCGCAGACTTTCATAGCTGCTCCAGAAACTGGCAAGAACAGTGGGATAAGTGTGTTAAGAGTGTGGGAGTATTTTGGAGGATTGATGACAGTGGGACTTGTACTGTACTAAATATTTTTAATGTAAACATTCATTATGTAGTATATTTTGATCACACCTCAAATCTTCCTTGGAAAAACAGAAGTTATCTTTTCCTTTTACTCACACTAAGATTATATAGTACACTAGCAAAATTTATTTCAATTCCAGTTCTTATCACTATTTTACCAACCCAGTCCAGCCTGCTACCAGTTCTCAGTTCAGCCACTGAAGTAGCTTCTTTATGGGTTTTCTAGAAGCCATTGTCATACCCTTTATGTTTAGTGTACAGGATTTTCAGAACCTTCCAGTGGCTTCTCAGCCTTACAGTAACACCTGCCCTGTATTATATAGCTCTTAGGACTTTGCATTAGCTGAGCCCTTCCTAATCCTCTACTTTCATCTTCTATTCCAATCAGACCACTTGCTTTCTCCTATGGGACTGTGATTATGTCCATTGTAGGTTCAGAATCTTCATTTGTAAAAGATAACCTTGGCTGATTCTCCTGTAGGTCATCTTCATACCTCTCTATTGAGAAGCATTGTTTTAGAGGACAAGACTGTATTTGCACATTAAAAAGCTTTTTAGAAATTCCTCTCTGGGGCCTAGGATATAGCTCAGTGGTTCGGCACTTGTCTTGCAAGCGCAAGGACCGGGGTTTGATCCCCGGTGACCACATAAAAATACTGGGCGTGGAGACTCAACCCAGCAGCAATCAGTACCACATACCACAGTGCCAGGTGTGGTGGCTCACGCCTGTAATCCCAGCACTCGGGACGCAGAGGCAGGAGGATTGCTGTGATGTGAGTTTGAGGCTGAGCTCAGGGCCAGCCTGAACCACAAAGGGAAACCCTGTCTCAAAAAAACCTTAAAAAAAAAAAAATAGAAAAGAAATTCCTCTCTGCTTGAGCTTTCCTTCTGCACATGGGAAGTCTGAGAAAGCTCGCCTGGTGAAAATGGACATACTTCTTTCATCTCACCATTGCCAGCAGACAGCAGGTCCTTCTCTTCTATGGAAGTACCATCTGCTGTGGCCTCCAAGTTCTTCAGAACCTACAAGTGCATGATTAGTATATTTAAGATACCAGACAGACATAGCTTCAGTTGGGATTTTGTCATAAAATTACAAACTGTGTAAACTGTTACTGAACAATGGGCCTCGTTGATGAGCCACAGCTAAGATTTCCCTTAGAGATGACTCTTAAGTAAGCCAGAATGTTCATCAAACACGGAAAGTTGTATTTGGATTAGAAGAGATTTGATAACCTTTGCCTGTAGTGACAGACCTTTGTTTCCTTAGGGCTGTCTTGGTTTGGGATTATATAAGTCTCTTTCAATTCTATAGTTCAACAGTGTCTTAGTCACTTTTTCTTCATTGAAACAAACAAAATACTTGACCCCACAATTTAAAGGAGGATAGGCTTAGTTTTGGCTAATACTTGTAGATGTTTCTGCCTGTAGTCTGCAGGCTGAAGGCAGAAATGGCGAGGCAGAGGGCCCGCCTTAGGAGCGCTGCTCTCTTTGGGCTCCAGGAAGCAAAAGGAGTGAATGAAGGAGCTCTGCAACCCCAGGTCCCACCTCATGCGGGCCCCAGCTGCTACCAGCATATTTAGCATGGAACTCATTTGTTTTAACTCACTGAGTCAGTCACCTTTGGAAAGCCATGAGGCCTTTGGCAGACACTTCAGCTCTAAGCCATAACACTTGTCTGGTTGCCACTGGTGAGCTCTTCGGTCAGTGCTCAGGCATTGGTAATACTTGTCCTAAACTTTGCAGAAGATAAATTATATGCAGTTTTCAATGGATAATTTTCTCATTTCACAATGAGCTGGCAAGTATTTTATAGTGACTTATTTTAAAACATTGGATAAAATAATCTACAACATTAAACAGTGTTTCTAACTCCTGACAAGTACCTCCTCTGTACAACTTTTATTTTAAGAAATGTTGTTTTTTTATATGATATTCTCTTCTGAGTTCTTAGTAGGCAGAATTTGTCCCTCTGTAAGCCAAAGGTTTTCTTAGCTACCAAAATGGTTACTGATGTGGGTAGTTACCGTGCCTTTCAGGCTCTCAGAATTCTCCTCTGATTCGTTAAACCGTAGCCAGCTGAGTACTTTTATAGAGCTCATGAGCTAAGAACAGTCTTCATATTTTTAATGTACTGTTTGAAATATAAGGAAAAACATGCAATGGTGACCCGTTTTGGTCCACAAAACTAAAATATTTACAGTCCTACCTTCTTTGCTTTTCTTTTTTTTTTGAGACAGGGTCTCACTTTTGTAGTTTAGGTTGGCCCTGAGCTCAGCTTCACCTCAAGGCAATCCTCCTGCTTCTGCCTCCCAAGTGCTGGGACTATAGGCATGAGCTACCACACCTGGTACTGTGGTATATGGTTCTGATTGCTGGTGGGCATGAGTCTCCACGCCCAGCACTGTTGTATGTGGCTACTTGCAAGGCGGGCGCCAGAGCCACTGAGCTAAATCTTTGGCCCTGAAATATTATTAATAATTATAATACTAAGGAAATTAGTATATAAATTTTCGATCATTAAAATATCTTGATCCTTTAAAGTTAATTCAGTGGGGCGTGGAAGGATAACCAATTAATAGACTCGTGTGTTCTTAACCACATTTTCATATGTGAAAAGGCAAGTTTAAAAAAATTTAAATTCCCCTAATTTTGTTTTACAGATAATTAGCATATATTCAGTTCCTTTGGATTTGAAATATGTTAAAAAAAACTTTTCTTAGAATAATTTATGCAAGTACTAATAAGATTTGCAGACATTATTTACTACTAACTCATTGTAGTTTTGTGCTTCATTTTCCTCTATTTAGATAGAAGCAGATCTGGGATATCCTGGAGGTAAAGCAAGAATTATTCATAAGGAATCTGATATTATCACTGCCTTTGCTGTTAATAAAGTAAGTATATAAACATTTTTCTTTGTTAGGTATTCATATTTGAAGACTATCTTGTTTTGTCATTCATTATCATTGCCTAAACTAATCCTTCTCTTTCAGTTTTTTGTTTTTAATAAAATGATTATATTATTTGATAATTGGATTTTATTATTAGATAATTTGAAAAAGAAATGTAATAAAGTATTTCATTATTGCATAGAAATAGCAAGTATTTATATATTTAATAGCTTTAGAATTTATGCCATAGCCAAAATTTTTTTCTGTATTTCCACTGTGATTATGCTGAATATGATTCTTAGTATTTGAAAAATTTGAGCTTATATTTGGAGTTCTCCAGTAGGTGTCATTACTGTTCTCTCACCCTTCTGCCTAACACCCTACTCAGAGATGTCTCATACACCAGAGGGAAAGGTATCCTTAGCTATAATAGCTGAAGATTCAAATTTATTTTTATTTTTCTCTCTGATCTTTTTTTTTTTTTTTTTTTTTTTTAGGTTTTTTTGAGACAGGGTCTCGCTTTTTTTGTGGTTCAGGCTGGCCCTCAGCTCAGCCTCAAACTCACATCACAATCCTCCTGCCTCTGCCTCCCGAGTGCTGGGATTACAGGCGTGAGCCACCACGCCCGGCACTGTGGTATGTGGTACTGCTTGCTGCTGGATGTGGGTCTCCACACCCAGTATTGTTATGTGGTTACCGGGGAATCGAACCCGGGCCCTTG
>PVIR01001682.1:68249-118008 GCA_004026965.1 Petromus typicus | reverse complement strand
ACAATCCTCCTGCCTCTGCCTCCCGAGTGCTGGGATTACAGGCGTGAGCCACCACGCCCGGCACTGTGGTCTGTGGTACTGGTTGCTGCTGGGTGTGGGTCTCCACACCCAGTATTGTTATGTGGTTACCGGGGAATCGAACCCGGGCCCTTGCGCTTGCAAGACAGGCGCCGGAACCACTGAGCTAACTCCCCGGCCCCTATTTACTTTTACTCTTATAATACTATAATAAGACTTTTGGCTTTAGTTTGTCTTACATCTGTCTATCACAATTATTACAGAAGGTTTTTTCCCCCCTAAGTAGTATATAAACCATGTGTTTTTTTTGTTTGTTTGTTTCAAATCATTTTGGTGACTCAAGTAATAGTCATCCAAACTTTTCTAACCAATTTAAAATACTGTTAATATAGGGCCTTTGTTCATCTCTACATCGTTCCCTCCCCCTCTGTGGAGTTATGCATACCAGACGTTCTAGATCACCTCTAATTCACGATAAGCAACACATAAGCTCTCTTAATATTTCTCTAAGGAATTGTAACAAAAAAGTAAGGAACCAAATTTTATGTATATGGCGGGGGTGGTAGGGTGGGTAGGGCTATGGGAAAAAATGAGAATTAAGTTGTGTCTTATACTGGTACAAATCCCCATTATGGATTGCAATCATGATGTGTATATTTAATGTACCAATAAAGATAAAAAAATATTTCTGTAAGGAGACTGTCCTCCTCCTTTTTTCATGAACTTTCCTCTAACAGGCAATGACTGCGTGGTGACCTCCTGTCAAAAATCTTTGACAGGGCTTGCAGTAGAGTTAGGAATCAGTAAACATTTTTATGAATAAATACAAAATGACCATGTTTTAATATAATGTCTCCATGGAAATTTTCTACAGGATATGCTCCTAAACTCAGTGTTTTAGTAAAAGATAATGGATGTTCTTGCTTTCTGACTTGATGGCCTACCACCTGCAGCATGATGAAGAGCACTTTGCAGATGAGAGGGATCTACCCAGGTTCCAGCTTTTTCCTCAGGTCCAAATATTCCTCTGCATTTTGTTCTTCCTATTTAGTTATATTGAGGCTTATGGCAGATGTAGGAATTTGGAAAACTTTTGACGTACTTTACAGGGTACAATTTGTATGTGAGAAAAATTCGGTAAATGATTTAGAAATGAATAAATGGAACTATGAAATTAGGAAGACTGGATCAGAAACTGAACTCAGGATATGAGTTGGAACAATTTTTGTCAGTATCAAAAGTGTTATATTAAAAAAAGTGTTATAAAAGAATGAGCAACTATGCATATGGGTCCACTCATTTCATTCTGTAATTAGTGAGTTCCTGAGACCTCCTAAGTATGTCTTGGTACTGGAAAAAGCAAGCGATGAGTAGGAAAAAAAATTGCCCTAATGAAGGTCCATCATCTTCATTCAGGAGAATAATGATTCTTTAAAAAGTGCATCGTGTATACTGCCATATGATGAAGATTGCCATTAGAAAAACAAATGTGGAAAATATGTTAGCAGATAGAGTTTTATTCATACATTTAAATTCTTTACATATGATGAAGTAAGTTCTTTCCGTGAAGGGGGCACATGGCACAGAATTTTTTAAAAATGTGGTTTTCTTAGAGCTTTACTGTGTTCTACTATGAAATCTCAGAAGGTTGATGCAGATGCAGATGGAGACGGGTTCTTGTGGTATTCGGCACTCAGAGGGGATGGACAGGTGCTGGGCTCCAGAGATCGATGGCAGCTTCACCTTACTTGAGCTACACGGGGCTGTCTGGCTTTGGATGTCTCTGTGCTGTGGGAAGAGATGAGAAGTCAGAGCCCTCAGATGTTTTACCTTCAAATGATTCCTTCTGCCCCCAGCATTAATCACATGAAAGAGGCTGACTGCTATAACAAATCACCAAAGTGTGTGACTTACAACAGCACAAATGTTTCAGACTACAGGTTTAGAGGTCTACAGTCCTCATATGGGTGCTGGCTCTGGTGGACACTTTGTTACCTCTCCATCTCTTAGAAGCTCTCCCCCTTTGTGGCTGATGATTCCATTTCACACAGACTTGTCTCCTCTACTCTCATCACGACACCATGTTTTCTCTGACCTTGGCCCTAGTTTTCCTTTTTATGAAAACTCATGTGATTATATTGGCCACTCCTACAGAACCCAGTACACTCTCCATGTGTCAGAATCTTTAAATTCATCACTCTGTACTCTCTTCTGCCATGAAAAGTTATATACTGCATACAGGTTCGGGAATTACAATGTGCACATCTTGGCAAGTGGAATGATATTCTGTCTAACACACTTGATGTGAAATAATGAACACTTTCTACTCCTAGAATAGAACTGTATGAAGATATGAGTCAAAACAGTTAGGAGAGCAGTAAATTTAAAAGCAACTGTATCGGTCATCAGTTCAGGGCTCTGCGAAGAGGCAATTGTGGGAAAACTCAATTGAGAGTGTGGTAGATGATAAAGGTGTAAAGGAAAAGGAGTAGAAGAGAAGAGATTTGCAGGGCTGTTTCTAAGATGCTAGGATGAAAATTGAGGCTTTCGTGCTAAGAGAAGTGAGGACCTATTTGAAAGCACTAACCAGTTGAGTAACAAACTCAGGAGAAGACTGCTGAGTTGAAAGTAAATAAAACAAATAGAAAAAGCATGAGATAAATTACAGACAATATTGAAAGTGATAACAGGAGCCGATGAGATCTAACCCAGCTAGCACTATTGACTTTCAACTAATTTGTATTGTAACTGAAATGTTTTGCTTAAAGATCGAGCTGGTACTGGCAGGAAGGAATTATACATAGAATGGAAACAAGTTTCCTACTCAACTACATGGTGTAACATTAGGTCACATTGCCAAATTTTTGTCAAAATAATTATATAAGCATAGAAATTTATAACAGTAAGTTTATGTATATATTTAGGCTAGAAGTCAGATGAAGAAAGGTTAATGCAGTACTTTTCAGAAGGTTGTGTGTATGTCTGTTATTTTTAGTGACTAGACTAATTAGAGACAACACCAAACTTTTCTTTTCTTTGACTTGATGTTTAACAAACAGAGTAAACGAGAGGAATAAAAATAGCCTCATTAAAAATCCAACATCTAGTATATACTAATATTATAGAACACAAAATTTTTATGGAGTATCATGCTAAGTAATAAATGCATGAATTGTAATCATATCAAATTCTATACCTAAGTAGCCTGAATTCAGAGAGATTGAAAACTGTTGTCATTTTAATTTTAATAACAACAAATATATTTTATGTTCAGGACTCAAACCAGATATTCTGGCACAACTGCACCTACTGTTTTACTTTTGACCTCTCTAATTACAAGTGTTGCTCAAAGTGATAGTCTTTAACTTTCAGACATTTATTGGTACATCAAACTGCTGCACTGGTAACCTTGCCCAATGAGATCGCTACACATGCATTTTCAATTCCTTTTCTAAAGTTCCAAAGTACAGTGGGTTTTCTACAATATACAACATCTTCCAGGATTTCTTATAAGAGGGTAAAAACATCCTTTGAAAAATATTATGCTACTTTTTCTTTTCCTGGATTGTATAAATATTTTTGGTAAACTTCCTCTAAGTCTCTGTCTGTCTGTCTGTATTTGTATATTATTTATCATCTGTGTTATATTCAAAGCAATCAGCCAATCAAACAATCACAAATTCATTAAAAACTAATTTTATGATTACAAATGATATTAAGTGTTCACATGATAATAAATTGAGTAATTCAATAAGATCTGTTATATTATTATAATTCCTGGAACAAATACCTGAGATTGTAGAGTAACTCAGGTAATTTATGACATTTCCTGGTGAGGAAAACAAAAGGATTTTGAAATTAAAACTCATTGTAACTTTTTATCTATATTTTTTTCTAAATTCTTTTTGAGGATATTTTCCTTATTAGGCTCTTCAAACCCCCAGGGGTAACAAGCATTCCAATTTTGCTTCTCACTGTATAAAATTCACAATTTATTTGACCTAATTTAAAAATCATTCTGGTATCTTGGGATTTTCGTGATCAAGTTTCTGCTGTGTCTCCTTTTCTCTTTTTCTTGAGTTTATCCAATTAATCATATCCCTCTGGATTTCTTATTTTTAGTATTCAGATGCCTGTGTTTCTTTGATCAAATATGTATTCCAATATATAAAATGCAGATCTCACATTCTCACAACGCAGTGGTCAAAACCTGTTTCAAATGTTTGAAATGTACACACTCTTTCTCTTCTACACCTCGCAAAATCTACACTTATAAAAATATTTAAGGGAAAACATCTTAGTGGATATGATCTTTAATCTAATATTGTCCATTTTGTACCACAAAGTGGACCTTGATTTCTGACCAAATAAACAGCTGCAAATAATTAATGAAAGAAAAGAACAGAAGATTATGAGGGTCATAAGAATGTTTTAAATGTCTATGTGTGCTTTAATCCTTTTATTGAGAGTATAAACAAAATTAAAGGTGCAAAACTTTACAAAGCAATAGGCAGTGTAATGAGAAATAGTGTATGCATTTTAAATTCAGAAAATGTTTCCATAATTTTTTTTAAATTTAGTATCTTTTCAGGATAAAATTACAACAACTCACTTTTATCACCAAGAACTGGAACCACTGTTTGTATTTGATGGGACATACTCAAACCTGCTTCCTTAGTTTTGCTGTAATTTTGCGTCTGCTGAGTGAAAACACTTAATGTAAGCATTTCAGTTCCTGTTCCCACTGCTGCCACTAGCAGCAATTAAAGCACAGACATACCCCATTCCTGAGTTTATTCCCATTATATGGGGAATTTAGAGAAGAAATTGAAACCTATGTTGAGATCAGTGCATTGCAGACAAGATATCTTGTTCTCTAAATATTTTGCATCCTTTCATACAATGGAATAAGGTCAAAGGAAGGATGTATATTCAGATATCTTTCATGCTTATCCAACTGATTTCTGTCCATGGACTGTATAATCACAAACAAATACAGAGACTAACAGTACAAAGAAGAGGTTAAAAATTAACAACTTCTCTTAAAGTTGCTCAAATTAGTGTATTTTCTCTTTAAAGCTATGAGTTTTAGGCAACGTGTTTTTCTTTCAATGAATGTGACATGAAATAGAAAAAAAAAAAAAGAATAGTTCAAATACACAAGTAAACAGAAGCCACACGTGGTTATACCGAAACTATATTTTAGAATTCAAAGCTGTATACTGGGAAATGTGACTTGATGCTTGAATGGAAGGAAAAATACTGTGCCAGACTCACAGGATTCAGTCTTGAGTGACAGTAAGGGTGAATTGTGCAATGAAAATAAAGCAATTCCTTGGACAGAATGAACTCTGCCAAGCCTGTGGCTGATGAAGATAATGAGGAGAGGGGCCAGGGATTTAGCTCAGTGGTTCCTCCATCTGCCTTGTGAGAGTAATGGCCTGGATTCAAGCCCTGATAACTGCATACAACAATGCTGAGTGCTGGAGACTCACGCCCACCAGCAATCAGAACTACAGATCAAAATGCTGGGCATGATGGCTAAGGCCTGTAATCCCAACACTGAGAAGGTAGAGCCAGGAGGATTGTTGAGTTTGATGCTCACCTGGGCTACATAGTGAGCTCAGGGCCAGTCTGAACTAAAAGCGAGTCCCTGTTTAAAAATAAAAATAAAAGAAAAGGAAAAAACTCTATAGATCTTTATTAGAAAAGTAGTGAATAGTTAGAAAATAGTTAAGGAAGACAAGAATATTTTTAATTATTGAAAGGATGAATGAAATGAACATTTAAAAAGCAAAACGAAACCAAGTCATGTTCAGTAATTATATGGGAGAGTTTCATAGAATGTCCATTTCTACCATATTGCCATATGGAACAAAAAAAGGGAAGTAAACTTGAAAAAATATCCATGACCTACACAGCTCTATTTGCAGGGACAAAAGCACTAGAAAAATAGTTTCTAAAGTAAGGAAATTAGTTCAATGAATGAAATGAGAATGTGTATAAATCATTCCAACCAGACTTATAAGGGAACCGCTACACTACACCAGAATTCAGTAAGGTCAGTATATGCATTAGACAAGGTTCTCTACAGAAATAAGAGCAATTACATTGAATAAATGTATTACTAGAAGTGAGATCACACAATTGCTGAGACAGAGCAGTCCCAATATCTGAGTTAGTCTGAAAATAGGAGATCCAGTAGAGCCAAAAGTATAATTTCCAGACTGAGTTAAAAGATCAGAATAAAGATTTAAAAAAAAAAAATCAGAACACTAGGAATCCTAGTGGGTTTCTTCCTTTCCTGAAGAGTGGTGATCTCTAGAGACAGAATTGCTGGACAGAGGAACTGTCTCTCAATCAGGCACGTGTCAGCCTTAAGTCCTATTCCACCCAACTCTTGGTGGAAGTTGAGTGGAATAGCACTTAAGGTGAAGAACATCAAGCTCACTTAATCTACCAATTTAAAAACTTAGTATCATGCAAAAACACACTTAAACAAGTAGTTAGAGTGCATGCGCAAACATATGCTCATCCAAAGATACAGTCACATTGAAATTTGGCTTTACAGAACCAAAGAATATTAGTTAAACTTACTTATGAATATATAAGAAACATTTTCAAATTAAACATGCTATCAAATCTAATGATATATATGATTTTATATATAGATGATTCTCTAAGGGAGATATAAATGTAGTTTATTTGATTTAAGATAGTTTAGTTTAATGGAAGAAAAACATACCATAGCGAAATGCAGAACAATTTAGTGAAATACTAAAGAAGACCATTAAACTCATACTGCTGACATAATTGATTTTCATGTGAAAAGTAATATTACATTATTTCACATCCAGTGTAAAGGAACAAATAAATCATAAATGGAAAAAAATATTCAGGGATAATACATATATTTAAATGAAACAAATCACTTAAATAAAGCTACATTTAATTTTAGGTAAAAAAAAATAATTCTTTCAGAAAAGATGAAAAATATTTGTCACAGATGTGGTCAAAACGTACAGTCTACATATCAGTAAGACACAATCTTAAATGTACACACATCCCAATATAAGACACACAGAAGTTTTAAACCATAACTCTAGGGAAAAGTTATATGAGTGTCTAGCAAATAGTATAAAGATTCAGAACTTGAATAATGTCAGAAATGGAAAATAATTAAATAATTCATTCAGAAAATAAAATTAAATTAATGTTGTATGGACTATAACCTCATTCTCTCTTCAATTAATTTTTCTTAATTTATCATCTCCATGAACAGGGCAAGATATAAAACAACATGTTCCCTCATGTATTGCTGAAGTGTAAACTGTACAGCTTTTTCAGGGAACATGTTGGAAATGTGTAGTGACATTAAAGATATATTTTTAATACACTATGGCCAGCTATTGCATTCCAAGTTATAAAACCTAAAGAAATACCCACACATGCACTTCAGGAGGCAGAAATGAAAGTTCATGGACATGTTGTTTCAGAAGAATGACGTAAACAAACTAAAAGTATTGCAGTTGGAACACACCAAAAATAGATTATTTCTTCTTGGAATGGGATATTCTGGTATGCCTTCATTTTTTGAAGCAACTTGTTTCTGAATATGAATAAATAGTTTTGAAAATTACTGCTGTATTTCTACAGTAACAATACTAAGTTATATTATGTTGGGAAATCTCAGCACCACTTATGGGAAACCAGTACTTGGAATATGACCCTTGAATTGTCTTTTCTTTTTTTTTTTTTTAATCTTTATTGGTACATTAAATATACACATCATGATTGCAGTCCATAATGGGGATTTGTACCAGTATAAGACACAACTTAATTCTCATTTTTTCCCATAGCCCTACCCACCCTACCACCCCCCCATATACATAAACTTTGTTTCCTTACTTTTTTGTTACAATCTCAATTTTTTTTTTTTTTTTAAGACAAGGTTTCACTCTGTAGTTCAGGCTGGCCTTGAGCTCATTATGTAGCCCAGTCAAGCCTCAGACTCACAACAATCCTCCTACCTCTGCCTCCCCAGTGCTGGAATTACAGGCGTGAGCCACCATGCCCAGTATGATGGTATGTGACTACTGGTGATCAAACCTCAACCCTTACACTAGCAAGGCAGATGCAAGAACCACTGAGCTAAATCTCCAGCCCTAAATTATCTTTTTTTTTTTTTTTTTATGAAAGGGCACTCCTTCTTTTAGGGCAGTAAATTGTTCTAAGCAATTATTTCATGTTCTTTAGGTTCCACAATTAGAAAAAATATCCACTGTAGTAAAACCCTCATGTAATTGTGTATATTTTATACCTCAATTTTAAAAAAAATCTATCTACTTCTCTTCCTGTTTGCCATTGTCAATTGCTATCATTTTTTAACTTAAATACTATAAAATATCATCCACTGGGCCTTCATGTGCTGTGTAAGAATCCTCTTGAATTTTTGTTTATATCATGTGATAGCTGAAGTAATATGTTAATTTGACAGTTCACATTTGAACACTTGATTTTCTATTGTTCTGATAATAAAGTTCAAATGAAATTTGATCTCAAGATTTTACATGATTTTGTCCTTGTTTAACATTTTTCCACAGAAAACTGGTCACAACTAGCATTCTAAATGTAATCCATCTTCAATGTCCCCCCTTAAATCAAGACTTGTGCATGTGCTGCTCTTGAAACTTTGAGCATATTTTCAATCTCATTTAGTAAACTTCTTCTATTACTTAAATTTTCAGTTCAGATTCTGTTGGCAAAGCCTTCGTTAGATTTCACAATAAGCTTTCATTGTTCCTTGTTATTATACTTTTCTCCATAGTATTACTCCCAGTTTATAATAATGATTTAAATGCCTAATTGATTAATCTCTCTCTTTCCCACAATGTTGAGCAAATGGTTTGATGTGTTACATTTCCCCGGTGTCAGCACTTTCTAACTTAGCACTGACATGGCTTAGTGCTCAATAAATATTATTGTGTTAGAAATAAATAACATGGGTACATGAAGTTTCATTTGGAAGAAACTCTCAATTTAGAAAAACAGATATATTTGATAAAATTTTTGGAGGGGAAGCTAATGTACTTGAAGAGTGCCTAAATGTAGAAAATGTCTTTGGAGGAGGAAAGAAAGAAGAAGAGGTGGAGGATGAGTACAAGATAGAGAGGATAAAAGTAGAATAAAATAGGACAACATGGAGGAGGGGCAAATAAGGTATAAAGAAACAAGAATTTTTAAATTGAAATGAAATTCAATAGGGAAAAAGTGATCTTCCAGGCTTCAAGTTTGTGGCTTTCTGTTAAAGTTTTTCTTACTTCAGTTCATAGAAAGTATATCTCATATAATAAGTACACATTTGAAAGTTTTATGAATTAGTATTTGTTTCTGATTGTTAGAGAATTTGATCTAAGATTTCAAAATAAAGATAAAAATTGGTGATATGCCACAGCCAGTAGTATCTAAAGATACTTTGTTATTAGAGATTGAATTGAGTAAAAAAGAGAATTCTAAAAAGTTCAATTTATTCTCATAAAAATAGGTCAAAATCAATATGCAAATTTATGCCAACTGCCTTAAATATAAATATTCATAAGTATGCATTTTTAATGCATTTAACATTATGTTTCAATCTCTAAGTGATGAGAGTGTCTTAGTATGTCACACAGTTACTAGATTGTGTTGGATTTTACTCTCACTAAACATTTTCCAGTTTTGTAAAAAACCACAATATAATTTGAATGCATCCAGGTAGTCTCTTCAGAGACCTATCTCAATTTGCAATTCTTCCATACTCTCATGTAATTTAAGTGAACCCAGCAACAAGTGGATGACAAAATTGGAGTGCAATCCTGGATACAACCCATTCCAAAGCTAAGGCCAATTGCTAAACACTTCTCTATCTTCAGCCTCCAGCTTACTCTCTAAACTTTCCTCTTACCTCTATAGAATATCTATTCATTTATTTACTGATATAAAAATTACCAGAATCATGCTAAGTCCAAAGTGGAATGACAATGTTACAGTATTATAAGAAAATATACAAACTTACCAGCTTTGAAGTGCCTTGGAGACAAAGACTAGATCTTGTTACTCTTCATCCCTCACAAACTGGCGGGACCTTTTCTAAATGTGGTCTGATCTGCATGGAGAACCAGGGAGAGGAGTCACTGGTGTACTTTTTGGTTAGTTTGTTTTTAACAGTGGAGTTGGTAAGACTCACAGAGGATGTGATTCAATATGCAACTGTGAGTTGAGAAAGATATCACAACAGTAAAAATGCAAAGGACTAGGTACAGACATTGTGACTTGACTGGTTAGGTTCCATAGGAATCTGAAACTATATATATATATATATATATATATATATATATATATATATATATATATATATAATTTTTTTTTTTTTGAGACAGGGTCTCACTTTGTGGTTCAGGCTGGCCCTGAGCTCAGCCTCAAACTCACATCACAGCAATCCTCCTGCCTCTGCCTCCCAAATGCTGGGATGACAGGCGTGAGCCACCACGCCCGGCACTGTGGTATGTGGTACTGGTTGCTGCTGAGCATGAGTCTTCACGCCCAGTATGGTATGTGGTGACCGGGGATCTAACCCGGGTCCTTGCGCTTGTAAGACAGGCACCGGAACCACTGAGCTAACTCCCCGGCCCCTATTATTTGTATATTGAACTTATAAGGCTACAGGTAAATATATTGTAGTAGTAAAAGCCAGATTGTCCAATGTTGGAGAACTTTTAATGAAGGAACAGATGAAAGGTAGAATAAATCCAGTGATGTGAGGCTGGTGATGAACTATCAATTTACACTCAGGAATATATGCATACAATAGGCCCCAAGCTCCTCACAGTTGTGGTTCTGTTCTCAGTGATTTTAGTTAGTTGTGTCAGCTAAGTTCTAAAAGTATTAAATGAAAAATTCCAGAAATGACATGAACTTTAAATCACACAACCTTCTAAATGAGATGACTATAATCTCTCACTACCCTGCCCAGGACATGAGTCTCCCTTTAGTCCAGCATTGCTGACCACACTGTGTATGTTATTGACCAATCAGTCACTGAGCCATGTGGGTCATCAAATTAACTGTTGCCATATCATGGTGTGTGTTCAAGTAAACCTTATTTTAATAAATTATTTCCATAAGACATATGAATTGTGATGCTGAAAATTCAGATATGTCAAGATATGTCCTTTAAGTGGAAAGGTAAAAGTTCTGAATAAGGTTAAAATACATTGTAGATTAAAGTTGTCATACCATTTGTTACTTTAGTGATGCTTTAGTTCTAGACTACTTTGAAACTTGTCAAATTTGATTCTCATTCAATTTTGGTATGAGAATTTTGTCCCAATCATCATCATTTGTTTGAAACTCAAAATACATGCTAGAAGTTGCCTCTAAACTAGCTACCATTTCTAGCCAAAAATGTTTTTTACATTTGTTATTTTTAGCACTCATTGCTCCTCCCAGAATCAATTAATGACAAATACCAAAGCACCATAATGTGCAATGTAATTATTACTTTATTATTGCTGTTAATTTCTTATAGTCTCTGATTTATAAATTAAGCTTTATCATAAGTATTTATGAAAAAAATGATTCCTTACTATACAATTACTATAGAGATGATGTATAGGAAAAAGATGATGTGTGTAGTTTCAGGTATTTACCAGGAGCCTTATAACATAACCTGGTGGGGATAAGTGGAGTTTCTGAGACACACACACAGAGAGAGATACTGAAATAGAAATATGTACATGTGCATTTTTATACAATATACTTCTACATCTGTATATTAATGGATTGATGTTAACATATATACATTCTACACAATATATAACAAGTATGCATATAAAATATATATGAGTGGTACCCTGTGTGAATAATTAAAAGCAGGAATATCCAATAATTGTGAGTATCTCCCTACAGTTGGATCTTAATATTATATTATTCAATTTAAGGTAACAGGAACCCTCTTGAGGCATGTTGCAAGCAAAACGAAAAATATGAAAATAACGATTCTCAGGTTTATATTTATACAAATAAATATTTTAGAAACAAAAGATATGATAGATTTTCTTTCAAAAAGTCAATTAATAAACACATAGATAAGGAGAAAATAAAATATCATATACATCAAGCTGATAAATGTTATGCACTCTCCACTGATGAAAGCTGAAATAAAAAAGTGAATATTTTAATAGACACAGAATATTTGCATAGTCACCAAGTGTGTTCCTCAAATATTAGTAAAGGGAAAAAAATTATAATTCCACAGTGGAGAATCACAGCAGACTTCACCTTCATTGAGTGTTCTAGGTTATTTTTTCCAGAAAGACATATCAACATCATGTACAATCTGAAATGATATCCTGGGAAAGACACACAACTCTGTCATGCTCCTCTCATTAATGCAGTCTCAACAACAGCTTTGAAAATCTATAGTCTCAAGTGGAAGGACATTCCACTATTTAACTACTCACAGCAATCCTCCTGCCTCTGTCTTCTGAGTGCTGTAATTACAGGCGTGAGCTACCACATCTTGTACTGCGTTATGTGGTACTGATTACTTGTGGGAGTGAGTCTCCACACCTACATTGTGCCATGTGGTTAGTGGGGACTGAACACAGGTCCTTGAGCTTGCAAGACAGGCTCTGGAACAACTGAAATAAATCCCTGGCCTGTTCACTCATCATTTGAAAATACCATAAACATTATAAAAGAAATCATGAAAAAATATAATAAAAATCGAAAGAAATATCAAAGTATTGTTACAGATTAGAGACTACAGAGTTAAGAAAACAATCCATATGAGATCCTGGATTAGATTTATAGGCATACACTAGACAGGAATGAAATTTTACCTAAGTCAGTATCACAGTGTGAATTCTCAAATTCCTCCGAAGAACCCTGTATTGAATGATTAGTTCTGTACACAACATTATTGGGAGTTGAGAGAAACTTCAGAGGTCAGGCCTAGTGAGAAGCCTTCCAAACCACAAGAGGCCTGACCGCAGAGTGATTGGAGGACTCTGGTCTTTTTCTTGCTGTGTCAACTCCGCGCCATGAGGTGACTAGCATTGTTCCTACCTGTTTCACCCATGATGTACCACAGCACCACAGGCCCAAAGCGATGGGGCCACTCAGCCTTGCCTGAAACTTGTACAAGTGAGAAACAAAATAATTATTTTTGTGGAGCTTGATTATCTTAGCTACTTGATACAGTAATGGGAAGGAGTTACTAACTAAATATACTGTGGTGATGTGATGGGTTAGAAAGGGAAAAAAATTGAATAGAAAGCATCTGGTAACTCTTTTACTCCCTTTGTGGTTTATTTATAACAGCCCAATGGGAAAGAGTACAGCTCAAGACTCTCGGGCACAGAGGATATTAGATATTCCCCATTCTCTATAAAGAATATTTAGGAAGCATAAGCAAGCTTGTTTGTGAGACCATAATAACTACTGGGGAAATGAGAACTCATTTACTGCCCAGATCTCTGTAAGCTTGCTTCAGCCATTAAATGGATGGAATGAAACCATAAAAAAGTATTTACAAAGTCTGTGATAGTACAGAAAAATAACTAACCTGATGTCACAAGGAAACAAAAATGAAACAGATACTACATCATAATTACTGTATAAAATAAACCCACCCTGGGAGGGGGATAGAATAAGAGCCACTGACCATTTACTTGAACATCTACATAATAGAAGTACATGATCTATTTTTCTTATTTCAAATGTTGTGTATTTTATATATACCTTCATTTTTCTCCCTCTGAAATGATTTAATATATCTTAGGTTTAATTTTCCACTCATAAACATTATTTTTTAAGAGAGCAAAGACACAATTAAGGATTTTTGTGGCATAAGAAGAAATTTCAGATGAATGAAACTGCATCAACAAAATTTGGAAAGAAGCTCCACATTCCTGAGAGACAGTGAAGGAGACAAGTTTTCTTGGAACACAGAGTAAATCAGAGTGGTAGACAATGCATAGACGCCCGTTTGTGGGTGACAAAAATGTGACACCCTTCATGGAAATTTTAAAGACTTTCTGAAAGATGTACTGACATGAATTTCACAGTTTGGAAGTGGCAGACTCTGTATATTAGAAAAAAATTGGAGTAAGAGAGAAAGAGACTGAGTGACATCCTGTAGGGCATGGGACTTTCCAGAACCTGCCAACCCCTCATTAGATAGTGATAATGAAGTAAATCAACAAATTCACTGGTCATGCTAGAAAATGTCTGATAAGTTCATCTAACAGTATTCTTGTGTTCCTTATGTTAAAATTATGCTCGTAACTTGCAAGAATCCACTTTTTAGCAAACACAAGTCTGAGGATATCCTCACACAATCTAAATAAAAATGCCTGAAAATATAAGTTGCTGGTATTGACATCAAAACATTTGAAGATATTACTATGATTCATGGTGGGGAATGTATTCGAATTGTCATATTCTTCTTAATTTGGAAAGAAGTTAGAGAGAAAAAATTAATTTTGTGGACCAGCCATAGTAATTTCAATTGACCCTGGTGCATTTACAGCATTTAATTCTGAAAAAAAAAATAGAAAGAGATTTTAAAAATAAGTTCTTCTTTTATGTATTGTTGCTGTTTGAATAAAAGCAAGCTGCCATCAGTGTGAATAAATATGACTAATGACAGGAAAAAATATGGCTTATAAAAGGAGCTAAGAAAGGAATTAACATGGTGCTATATGTTTTACATTGGAAACATACGAATGATGAATTGAGGTCGATATCTTATGTTTTATTTATTTGAAGTAGCAAATTTGCATAAATCAAAACCCTTAGTCTCTGTATCTGCTGGAAGGAAAATGTAGTTCACTTCTATAAAGAACAAATTGACATTCTGTTTATGTACACAAGGGAAATGCTTTCGACCCCCTCTGAAGCTAAAACATGCTGTTCCTACGAAGACAATAAAATGTAGCCTAAGAGATGAAATTCAAATTGCTGCTACTCCTGAGAAAGGGGATATATTCAGGGGGAAAGAGGGCAATTATGTGACTTGCATCTTACTAAACTATCTCTGGCTATGATTCTAAGAATAGTCTATGCATAATTTGAGAGTGGGAGGAGCCAAAGAGGAATAAGTAAAGCTGATGAAGACTTTTATCAGCCTACATATGGGTCATTCTTAGAAGGAATAAAAATCTGAGTGTTTCTTAGTTAAATACTACAAGAAATTCTGTGAAATATAATTCATAGTGAATTATTTCAGTATATACCTGATTAGATTAATAGAATTATTTCTTGAGGGGAATAATATGTAATAAAGATGTTACACACAAGTTGTTTCTCAAGATGTTAAAGGTAAGAATATAATGTTTTATAGGAGGGAGGGTTTAAATATTAGACTCATTTCTATTACATAAAAAATGGACAAGAAAATTTCACAACTAAATTATTCTTCAGCAATCTAGTTAAGTCTGACATGATCAAAAATGATATGTACCTTGGGAAGTGATGCAGTGATGAATACAATTCTAGCCCACAATTTTACTGCAACATTGTTAGGGACTCACAGCCAACTTTACATAGTTATTCCTGGATTCCTGGTTACAGTCAATTTGCAAATGAATAATTATTTGTTGTTGCAAAGTGCCAAGATTTGGAATAATATCTCATATATTCATAGCTAATGAATATAACACCAGATACTCAGTGTAGCTAAAGCAGAAGTTACCCGCTGAACCTGAAGTTTCTCTCTCTGCCTCTATTTTCTACAGGGATTAGTGTTGCTACTGAACTCTGGCTCCTAACCCTTCTAAAATACTCTTTCTTCCTCCCTCAAGTCATCCTACTTAGAGTCAACATTTAGCTTTCTGTCATCTTCAGACTCAAGACTGACCCATGTCATTTCCCTCTTGAATTCTCAGCATAGTAAGAATTCCTCATCCAAAAAAAATGATAATTAAGTTGTGTCTTATACTGGTACAAATCCCCATTATGGAGTGCAATCATGATGTGTATATGTAATATACCAATAAAGATTAAAAAATTTAAAAAAAAAAAGGAATTCCTCATCCAACATTCTGTGTTTGAAACCTGGATGGGATTTTACCTAGCAGTTCTTCACTTTTAAGTAAAAATACTTTTCTGAAATTTAGGTAAGCTTAAATACTAGGTACACTTTATATGATATTTTCATGACTAACCAAGATAAGACATTCTAAAAAATGTAGAAAGGATTAAACTATTTGCAGTAAACTACTTGCATTCATTATACATTGCACAATACATTTTAAAATCCATATTCATTGGTACATTATGAATCACATCTTTGTCACATTCAGTATTGAGAGTTTGTACCAGAATATGACATGACTTGATTCTCACTTTTTCCTCTTCCCCCACTCACCCTGAAACTCCCACCCCAATATACATAAGCTTTGTTTCATTTTTTATTACTAACACGTTCTTTTTCCCCTAGTTACTTAACCCTACACCCTCTTTCCTTTTAAAAATTTTCTATTTCACAATAGCAACTATATACACTAAAACTCATTTACGTCTTCCTTTTCTCATACCAGAGAAAAGATATGATATTTACACATCTGTGACTTGTTTATTTCACTCATAATGAAGTCTTGAAAGAACATCCATTTGAGTATGAATTATACAGTACTATTTAAAATTGATTTTATTGTTACATTGTACACATAAAGTGTCATCACATTTAACATTGAGAACTTGTACCTGTACATGACATACCTTGATACAGTTCTTTATAGAACACAAAAATTTTGTATAAATAGTGAATATAAAAAGGTAAATTTCTATGTTTTAAGCAGATTTTTCTCAAATGTATTTTATAATTCAGGATGCTAATTGTCAGAATTTACAGATGGAAGTTATATAAAATTTACAGATGGAAGTTATATAAAAATAACATTTTGGTGAACAAATACTGATGTCCAAAAGTCTCTTTATTTTTAAATTAAGAAACATGCAGTACAAGTTCTAAGAAATTATCTCTGCTTATCTTGTATATGTTATATGTTATTTTATATGTTTTATATATAGGCCACTTGCTTGTATATAGAAGATGTTAAGCATTCACCATATGAATTATTGCTCAATATGATTATTTTCACACAGATCTTCTTATTCACAAGATGAAATTTTTCTTTTGGACAATAGATATAGCTTAGTTCTCCCTCAGTAAAAAATGGGACAGTGTTATCAAGAAGCTCATCAATTGCTCTTGGAGGAAGTACAGTGGCTCGCTGTTTTCTACTCACAGTGAGCCTCATATAATTGATCCAGGCCCAGATGAGAAGATTCCAAAGGCACTTAGCCAGGGCCACTTTTTTAGAGAGCCCCCAGCTCATGCATCCTAGAGTAAAACACAGCCTGAAACAGTTTGCCTGAAAGGGACTCATTTCCAAGTACTGGAGCATGAGGGTAGTGCTGGCAATAAAAAGGAGGGATGGAAAGTGTGGAAGACAAGTCCCCATTTGTGACAGGTGGCCTGGAGTCTTTTGTCTATTTTCCTTTGAATCAGGCATTTTGACAGCTAGTTGTCTGTTCCTCCAGTGTGAACATACAAAGGGTCTATAATTCCATGCATATCTTCCATTTGCTGTATGTATTATATACTCTAAATAACTTTCTCTCCCTACCCTCTGATGGTCCTAACCTAAATTATACAGTATCTAACTCATAATTTTCAAATGTATTGAAAAGGAAGATGACAGTTTTGTACTTTGTTATGTGTAGACTTGTGCTTCTTGAGTGCATGGCTACGTTAATAATGTCAGATATGAGCAGTTCTCCCCCAAGTCCTGTTAAAGCCATGGCATCCACTCTTCAGTGTTCTCCTATTGGGAGATAAACAGCAGAAATGCAGATATCTGAGCTTTTTGAAAATCTAAAAGCTTTTTTAATATAAGGTGTTTTACTGGTAGAGAATATAGAAGATGAGACCACAAGTGGCTGTTGTTAGTTTTTCATTGAAGGAA
Source organism: Petromus typicus (assembly GCA_004026965.1). Lineage (NCBI taxonomy): Eukaryota > Metazoa > Chordata > Mammalia > Rodentia > Petromuridae > Petromus > Petromus typicus. The sequence goes on along the minus strand of PVIR01001682.1, from coordinate 99,976 downwards.
TCTGTTGTAAGACCTTATTTTTCACCCAACCCAAAGGAACACCCAGGCTGCTGAAAGTTATGCTTGTGTGGAGGAAGGACCTGAACTCTGACTGTCTCAAGGCTTCCCTGCGAAGTGGTAAGAACTGAGCTTAAGGCTTTTCCTCCAAACTCGCCATCTACTGTTTTTTCCAACCATCAGCTGCAGCATCATTCCCCATTTCTTCTCTAAAACATTGCTTCTGCTTCACCCCCTTTCCTTCTCTTCCTCCTCTCCCATCTATCCTTAACTGGGCTTCTCTTTGCCATTTATAGTGTGACTGGTTTGGACTGTAGAAGACGCTTGGTAGTATGTTGTGTTATTTCTTCTTCTTCACAAGAAATTCTAACTGGTTGTCTGAATTCTGTGCACGTGCTGCCCTGTTTTTCCTGTATGATTCCTTCATCCTTTTACTTGGAAAATTGCTGCTCATGTATGCATCTCAGGTTGTTTCTGATGTTGTCATAGGTACTTTTTTCTCACTGCAGATAGAATAAGTTTTCCTCTTCCTTTTGCAACTGTGGTATTTTGCACAATGCTCTGTCATTGCACTTTTGCATTATGCCATCACGCTTCTTTTGTGTGTTGGTAGGGTAAAGAAAAATCTTATTTCTCTTTGTTTGCTGAGTTTCAAGTATATCTGTTGCTCTTGCTACATTCGTTAAGTGTTACTGTGAACCTGAAATACAGAAAGAGAAAGGAAGAACAAGTAAACAAATAATAATAACAACAACTACAAGAAACATCAAAGTCTTGTTTGAGAAAAAAACTTGGGAGAGATCCAGATCTTTTGATTCTCTTCTATGCCACCCACCACAGAATAATTTATAAAGCTTCCAAAGTGCAATCTTGAAAGAAATATGTTTCCTTGTAGGGAATAAAGCAGTGAGTGTCTGAAGCACTTGATAGAGCATCTTTAATATAAACAAGTGTTCAGGCAAACTGGTAAAATTTAAATGTTATGAAATTATCTGTAAAAATAAATTTCCAGAGAAATCATATAGGTATTAAAAGAATAGCAACTAAGAGGAAGAGGCCAGATGGAAGTGGCTTGCTAGATCAAGTTCAAAAATATTGGAGAGGGGGCCAGGGATTTAGCTCAACGGTTCCGGCGCCTGTCTTGCAAGCGCAAGGACCTGGGTTAGATCCCCGGTAACCACATACAATACTGGGTGTGGAGACTCATGCCCAGCAGCAACCAGTACTACATACCACAGTGCCGGGCATGGTGTCTTATGCCTGTAATCCCAGCACTTGGGAGGCAGAGGCAGGAGGATTGCTGTGATGAGTTTGAGGCTGAGCTCAGGGCCAGCCTGAACTACAAAGTGAGACCCTGTCTCAAAAAACCTAAAAAAAGAAAAAATATATATATTGGAGAGGTAAATGAGACTTAAGGTTTTAGGAAGGTCATTATTGAATTTAAGGATTTTAGGATAAAATCCTGCAAAAGTAAGTATGGATGTAATTTGTGGACAGAAGGAAGGAACAAGTACAAAGAGAAAAGAAATCTTGAGAGACAAAACCATTCAGACACATTCAATGATGTTTCCATCATTTTTCTCTTTTAACGTTAATATCCAATATTTGAGCAATGGTCTTAGTTTTTGCAATACTGGCAGACTGACCCCAGGGTTCTCTGCATGCTAGGCAAGTGTTCTGCCATTGAACTACATCTCAGCCCTACTATCAAGCTTTCAGAAATAAGTGTAAGCAGAAAAATATTCCTGTGTGTTCATGCAGGCATGCTTGCATGTGTATGTGGGTATGTTTTGTTGAAACTTATTAAAATATAGAACAATGTACACAGGCCCCTGTAAGTTCAAAAAATTAAAAGGGGTATAGTCAATGCTTTCCCCAAACTTTTTAGATCGTATTGATCTGACCTTCGTAAACACTGATGACTCTAAATTTACTACTCCTCAGTAGTAGTCTACACTATTCAGATTCAGTTTTCAGTCTTGTAGAGGTCCTCTTATTAAGCTTCTTAGAAAATCATTGAAGTTTAATCCTTATTTTATAGGAAAAGTTGTTTAAGTGAAATGTAAATGGGTTTCCTATAGGCTTGGAATGAAAAATAATTTCATTGTGACTTTTCCTGTTGATATTCTAAACTGTATTTATTTAGACAACATAAACTCGTGTCTGAATATTTGACTTTGATAAAATGGAAGTTCAGTGACCAAAATCCATATTTATTGATAGAGTTTTATTCTTAAGGACATCTTAAGAGATAGCTGTATTTAATATGCAATTAAAAATGATAGACAGAGTCATAAAAGTTAAATGACTTAAGTCTATTAGCAGTCAGTCCATGATACAGTTGAAACTAGAACTAAAGTCTGTTGATTTCCATTTCTGTATTTAATCTTAAAAACAATATTACTTTGTATGTTCCTATAGAGAAAAGTATAATGCATATTCCAAGGGACCAAACATGACAAAGCCAACATGAGCGTAACAGATCCATGTAGTATGATGGAGATGTGGAAAGTTCCTCTCCTGGAAATGAAATTAAATGTGATACAAAATAAACTACAAAATAACCATGTATGATATACTTTAATTTATTGTTTAAAAATTTTAAGATCTCCTTCAAAAATACCCATGTCAAATGAAAATGGTTTTAAATAAAGAAATCCTTTAAACACATATTAATTTATTAAACCTAAATTATTGGCATCCAAGAATACTGAAAATATAAGAGTTATAGTTTGGTATACAAATAGATTATCAGGAAAAGATTCATCCAATGAAGCATAGTGGAATAAATGATTTATTGTTAGCAAAAAAAACATGACCTTTGTCCTTTGTTAGTCAGTAAGAGGCTTGATAGTCTATGCTCTCCTATGTTTTAAAGTTGTTTAAACACCACTATTCTTACTTTACAGTACTATTAATATATTTAAGTGTCATGTATGTAAAATCACTCATGGATCTTTGATTTTATGTTATATAGAGAAATAGAATAGATTATATAGAGATTATATAGAGAAAACTATAATATTGGGAGATGTAGTAGCCAATCTCAAAGACAATCTCTGGTCATGTGTTTGTTTTTCCAAACATAATCTTGTGTTGCCCTCCTCCAATCTAGGCGCCACAGGATCGGTTTGTGTGTCTGACACATGTGGCAGAAATGAGAGCACCCTTGCCATTAGATTGTAAAAGATTGGCTTTAGTCCTCACTTTCTGTCTCCCCACACCCTTGTTCTCTTTGACTTTGTGCCCCTTTCTCTTTTTATTCCACACGCTGGTACTGGAGCAAGCAACTGCCATACTTGAAGCCATTCAGGAAGTTCTCATGAGAGGCTAATGGTGAGACAAAGAGAGTTCTAGTGAGAGATCAGAGGTACTCATGGCCTCAGTGCACCACTTCAGAGGCCGGTGCTGCCTGGGAAGTGTTACCGCTCCAGACAAAGGCTTTGTCAGGTGGCGCAGCCTCAGAAGGGTGCTGAGCCAACAGGCTCGTCTCTGGATCCCTGATGCTCGCAAATGGTAGAACAGTTTTGATGCTTTGAATCACTATCTGTGGGGTCCACTTTAAAGTGTAGCACTAGGTAATCACTTCACATGTACATGTAATATGAATAAATTATTAATATTAACATAATTCTTTATTTAAATAAAAGTGTGCTAAGGCTTTTCGTTGATCAAAGATTCTCTTCCACCCTCAATACAAAGTAACATAGCTGTGACTGAAGACTTGTAATGCACTAAATGATTGTGTCCCATCTCCAAATCCACATGTTGAAATTTTAACCCCCAGTGAGTCTGTGACACCTTTGGGAGTTGAATGGTCATGCGGGTGGGGCCATGTAAATGAGATTGTGACCTGATGAAAGAGACATGGCTCTTGGTCGTCTCTCACTGTGAGAAAATCTTGAGAATGTAGCAAGCTGCAACTCAGTGAAGGGCTCTCCTAGGAGCTTTTACTACAACCATGCATCTTTACCCGAGTAAAGAATATAGTATAACTTGCTATTTCAAATTAGTAATTACTTTAAATCATTCTTCCAAACTTAGATATAGTATAACTCACATGTCCATCGAATGCATTCTTATCTAATTTCTGGGAGTGCTGAATATATTCCTTTGCTATCTGGTTGTGGTGAGATGGTCAAGCCAAGCTGTGCCTTATCATACTGCAGCACCTGTGTAATTGAGTCCAGTTACCTTTATTCGTTCAAGAACAGAGTCACTTCCTCATCCATAGGGCAATTTAATTTACTAATTTAGAGATTATTTCAAATGCTTTCCATGTCTGGTAAAAATGATTTATCACTTAAACAGGTGATCATTCCATATGGACATCATTTAAACCCATAAAAACTTAAAAATAAAAATAATTCTTCATGGACAACGTCTTTAGCAACGGTATACACAGCACTGCTCAGCTACCAAACACTCTTGTCTTGATTTGCAGCTGATTTTATTTTTCTAAAGCATCTTCAACTATATTCTGGAAATGAGACCCCCACAATCTAACTCTCTCAATCACAGTTGACAAACTAGAAATTTAGTTCCCGATGTTCTGCATGTTCTAATACACACCAGGAGTCCAGAGAAACATGTCCAGCATCACAAATAATTGTAGGGAACATGATCAGAATGTGTAATGCAGAATCCATACTCTGTGGTTAGCTTGTTTTTCTCTTATAATTAAAGAGTACTGGAGAATTCTGTTTGTGAAGAAGTTGGATTAAAACCATAAATTATTATTGAAGGAGTCAAGTAAAAGTTTCACATTAATATACACAGGGAGCAGTGTATAAGCACTGACTGGTTTGAGGCACTGTAACCCAATACATTTAGCTGAAATTCTTTGTTTTCAAAGAACAGACAAATCAAAATATTTTTTGGCCCATTCTTATAGAGTGCTTATACTTTCTTTTGCTATATTCAAATAAGGTTCTTATTGTATTTAGAGCCAAAGATACTTCCTCCTAAGAGTTTCCTGGGATCCTGCCCACAGGAAATCACTAATTTAAGACACTATTACTGTTGAAGTTTTTAAGAGATGATTCCCCCTGAAGGGTAGTAAAGTTTCATGATTCATGATTTTAAAAAGTAGATTCTTCACTGCATACCTTCTCTTTTGAAAAAATTGAATTTGTTCAAAGTAGGAAAAATATTACCTAGAACATGTGATTTTGAGGTTTCATTTTCCTGTGACTCTCAAGAGCACTATTGCATGGAATACTGGCTGGGGAACAACACACCAACAATTTTAATGCTGTTCTTACATGCTTACTATGTTTTAAGTAATGTTCCCTGAACCAAAAACAAAGTAGTGAGCAAGGCAAACCAAAACCTTGTGCCTATGCAACTTTGCACAGTGTGATTTTATATATGACATAAAAATTGAAAAAATAATGTAAGTTCAGCTTTCCTAAATGATGCAATACATGGAAGAGCAAACTAAGAAAATGGATGGAGTAAGACACACTTGTTTTATTTACGATGAAGAGAGAACTCTGTAGAGAGAGTGTTTAAAATGGTATAACAATTGAGAAAAGTATTGTATGACAAGATAACAATGACAGACGCTACTTAGCCATCTTCTAAAACCCCGTTTGCAAGTAGAAAAATTAAATTTTCATATCAACTCATGCAGTAGATGCAAATATTATGCTCATTTGGCAGATACAATGTGAGTGACAGACAGTAGGTAATTTTCCAAGTTCACATGCCTAACAGTGCTTCGGCGCTACTTTCCCGAGGAATATCTAGGTAGAGAAAACTGCAGGTATAAAATTGTAGATATAGCAGAGTTATAAAATATCAGACTAACCAGTGAACAAGAAGAAACATTCTAATCTGCCTATGATGAAATCAGAGCGGTAGAAGACTGGGCGCAATGGTACAAACTTTGGGATTATTTTGAGTACAGTGAAAAACCTTGGAGGATTATAGGTAGGAAAATGATCTTGCTCTTCTAGGTTTGAGAAAATTATTTCTGTTTTTTCCTGTAAGAAGGAATTGGGGTTAACTTGTCTGAAAACTGAGAACAACTAGAGGATTATTTCAGTCCAGTGATGATGTTAGCAGGTATAGTCTGGTGTGACAGTTGGAGAAACTGTGAGATATGATGAGTGGGTAGCTGGGCCCCCATAATTGATGGGTCTAATGTGGGAGAGAAGCAGGTGGAAACACCCGAGCTGTGCTGGGACCATGTTTAGCATCCCAAGTGAGTCTTCAGTCTGTGCTGCATCTATCCACTAATATGTCAGAAAGGCATATTTATTAAATCACAATATAAATATTCATTCATCATATTTCAGTACACTTCATTACACCTGGAATTGCTATTCCAATTCTTGAGAGTACTTTATGTTTAACGTTGTTACTTAAACTTCATCTTGAAGGAAAAATTAGTAACACTTGATAATTTACAAAGTTGTATTTTAATTTGATATTTCTATATTAATATCATTCTCCCCAAGGAATATTTACAAGAATATCCATTAATGTATTAAACTCTATTGCATTGTTTTCTAACTCTATTTTGTTGTATATCTGCCATGTTTTTGACATGAGAATACGAATGCTGTAGAATGAGATTGTCTCTTATGTGCCTCTTCAGTATTGCAAGGAGTACTCAGCTTAGATTAAAAAAAAAAAAAAAAAAGAAAGAAAGAAACAACAAGCTCAATAAATTATTCCTAAATTTAGCTGGTAGGTGTCAGTGAGGCACTATCCCATCCATAATCTCTTTCCATATGTGAACTCCAGCTAAATTCCCACTCCTTCTGGCTCTTCGTTTCCTTCTTCTTTTTTATTCCTTTTGGCTAATTGGCTCTGAAGGCAAACAGAAATATCATCTGTGTAATCAAACCTCCACAGAACAAGAAGGGACAAGGGGAAATACTCTTTAAGGAAATGATGAATGAAAACTGAAAAGGTTACTGGAAAAAGAGACATGGAGCTTTAATAGACACTGCCGGGGGATGAACTACCCAAATATAGTGTGCTGCTTTTCCATTTCCTCTTGGAAAAGTATTTTCCTTCTTCTTCAGCTTTTAACATTTATGTATTATATAACATGACTTAACAGACAGAAGTTGAATAGAAAACAAAAGCATAAATTTAAAATGTCATCTTTACATAAAATATAAATTTAAAAATCTATTGCATAATCTGCACTTATAAATCAAGTTTAGCAAGATGTTAATTTGACAGTGAATGTATAAAATATTCACCAGTATATAAATTAAATATATATAATTATGACTATAATATTATAATAAATTAGTACTAGAAAGGAGGACATTTGGAAACTGATTAAAAGACTTCCCCATAAAGGCAGTATATTCAATTAAAGTGATTTGGTGAAAGAAGTTGGGATAGATGGAAATTAATAAGTCAAGGAAGAGTAGACTTTAGTCACAGTGAAATAGCAGTAAAAGATTTATAAGCATGAAACAACAACAGAGTTCATTAGTCTGCATACTCAGCAAGTTGATTTAAAAATTTAGACCTTCTGACTTTGATCCAGAGTAGAGCCTTAGTGCTGGGCATATGAAGGGAGCCAATCCTGACACACTTTGGACTTGGGTTATACTAGACAGCTGAAAACTTTGCCTCATTTTAAAGCAGGTATGTCCATGCTTACATTCATTCTTCTAATGTGTATGAAAATTAGATGAGTTATTTTTAATGTAATGTGCACAACTTCTGTAAATAAAAAGCAAGAAACAAAAATAGATTTTTTCACATGATCATTGACTCTTGCTAAATCAGTATATTTTTTGGCTCAGAGGCCACTGTAATATGTCAAGAATGATGCATACAACAGACAATGCTTTTGAAAGTAAGTTAGAAATACAGTATATTAAATAGCTGCATACTATATATAATAGACTATTTCAATACAAAATAATCAAGAGAAAAAAACATAGTGCCTGTCATGCACAGCTGATGGCATAGAGTAGATGGCTCCATGCTTTCTTCTTGCTCAGAATGTGTCTAAACTCTCCACAAGAATAAGCTGATATAAGCCATGCAATATCTCTAATTCCTTTTGAACATTTATGCATGTCGTGGTTTAGTTCATAGACTGTTGAATGGAGCAAAATTTTTAAAAAAATGGAGTGTGCTGTGCACAGAGCTCTGAAAATTTGAGATTATTTTACCAAAAAAGATCCAAAAAGTCATCTCCTGCCCCAGCTTAACTGGCTAAATACAATCTCTGCTCATAAAGCAAATTTGAGGAGCTCTAGTTATTCAGTGTTAGACCATGGTACTTATATAAAGGGAACGTGAGGATTTTGAGCAAGAATAAGATCAGAGCCTAAAGAAAACTGTACACTTTGGAAAAAATAGAACAATTTCAAAAACTTGCAATCTAGTAAATTAGGGATAGTACTGAATAACTTAGTTGGATTGATATAGAAAGGTAAGCTGCCTGAAGATAGAAAGGTAAGCTCTCTAATGATAGAAAGATAAGCTCTCTAATGATAGAAAGGTAAGCTCTCTGATGATAGGAATGACAAGGTTCCAGAGTAAGAGGAATAGAGACTCCAGTACAGAGCAGTTTTGAATTGTCTTCTTTGGAAGGTCTGCTAAACAGGTCCGTGAAATGGAAACCAGAAATGTTATTTGTTCTCATTGAAAGTGGTTGTAACTGCACACCGTATGCTTTTAAAAATGTTCCCTGGAAGAGTGGATAACCTGTAGCTCAGGAGTTAAATGTATCAGTAAAACTAGCCACATTGAGAAGAACACACTGTCAAGTTTAGTTTACTATTACGAACATTTTGGAACACAGAGACCTTCAATCTGTGTGTGATTTGGTCTTTATCATCTGTAGTTCCAGAACATTGCAACATTCTGACAGTGAGACATTTCTGAAAGGACTTCATAAAAATCTGATGGGGTGTAAGAAGCAGGGGTAGAATTAGGCCAAAGCATAAAGTTTTTAGTCAGAAAACCATTCCCATTCAGTGTAAGAACAGAAGAAAGGGGTCTGAACATTAAAACAGGCTCCATTTCCCTACCCACTGTCCAAGTGTGCTATTAGGTCTTACAGAGAACGGAGACGCAGAGGAGATTCAGAAGAATCTCTGCCTCAGTACAGCTACACAAAATCTTTAGGCTGCCCCTCTGTTGCAGTTTTGACTGAGCCAAAATAAATGTATCTGACTCTCCAAAGAAAATACTTGTGGGAAAATGTTTTGAGGAAATATTTTACAAAAAATAATTATGTCTGGCTAAAATATTTCAGAATTTCAAGAAATAGAAAATTTTGCATTAAATTATTGTCATCCCTAAAATGGAAAAAAAAATCTACTAATGATATTTTTTCAAATATCATTAGTAAACCATAGATAGCATTGTGGTATTAATTCAGTACCTTAGTGAAAGCTAAACTTTAACACTATTTCTGTGTGTATGTGTGGGTGGTGTGGGTGTATGTGTTTGTGATACTGGAGACTGAAAGTGAGGCCATTTTAAGCATTTTAGATTAATGTTCTCATCATCTATATTTTCATTGGTATTGATATTCATTGAGCATTTTGATGACTATTTGCCTATTGACTTATTGTCAGAAATCACGGCTTGTGATTAGTTACTCAAATTTCTATAGAAAATTATTTTTGATATTTTTATCACAGCATTGTATTTTTATTTTATCTTCTATATTTTCTAGTTTCTCTGAAGACAGAGCTTTAAAAATTGATCTTCTCTTCTCTCCATTTACTGTTTTTTTTGAGAAACTTTACATTATCTTGATGTTTCAAATGTCATATAAATATTTATACATAAATATCTGATTATTGATTGTTTGTTTCATGTGGAAATATGTACCAACATTTGGAGTGAGAATTAACTTGACCAGTGGCATTCTTCCTTTAAGTGAAATGGGAAAGGAAGTCTGATATATAGTATAAGCCCACAAATCCACAGTGCATAAGATTTTATTCCAAAGCTTATGCATACCATTGGTATTAGAGACAGTCTATCAAATTTATATGGAAAATAAATTTTTGCTCCTTTTCACCTCTTAGATTACATATCTTTGGTTTTAAATCCTCAAATTCTATTCTATGAATTGATGATATACATATGAACATAAACAGACTTATTTATAAAGAGTTTTATCTGCTAAAAAGAAGAAAATAATTTGCTGTTGGTCCAAAATTGAGTCAACAAGAAAGAGGAATATGATATGTATATAATGCCATGCACTAAGCCATGAGGACAGTGTTTTTTATACTGTGTTTCTTTGCCTTCTCATTATTTCTTTAACCAGTCTTGATTAGAGTGAGTTTTTTTTCCATAGGAAATATTTCTAGAATGGTGAGTATGTAGAACTTTCCAAAATATTGACAGTACTAAAAAATATCTAGGCTCAGGAATATTCAATGCAGGTCAGACACTAATAACTTTATACCCATTTTCAATTTGCATATATTTGTCATTTAATCCCCACATTAACTTTATGATGTAGGTACACATTAGTACTATCATTTAAATAGATATATCTTACCTTGAAAACTAGTGAGAATGGTAAGATTTGACTACTATACATGAATCATAATTCCATACAAGAAAAAAATAGAGAGAGATAATAAAAAGATAGTATATTTTAGCATATGTACTGTCATTGATCCACATATTCAATGTATGAGGTTTGTTAGATACTAAATGTAGTAGAAGATTCTTCTCCCTTTTCACCAAATCCAGTTGGTTACATTGCATGCACATCCTGCTGCTGTTAGTAGTTTAGAAAGAGAAAAAACTCATTACAAAAAATACAAATGAGAGGTTCCCGGTAATCAGGAGAGTAATTTCAGTTGGATACTGAAGAATTAGTGTTATTTCAGTAAAGGCAGTTGAGCAAAATCCTATCTGCATTCAAATACATGTGCAAAACAGTACGAAGCAGTAAAATCAGAGGTACTTGAAGAGCCATAAGTCAGCCTAAGCAGAGTAGTTAATATGGAAGAGAACGATGCAAGAAATCTGAGGAACAGATTAGGACAACATCACTGAGGTTCCAGTGCTATCCGCGGTGGACCTCATCCTTTACCAATGGAATTTAAAGAAATGTTTTGGACATGACTGCAGAGGGAATGAGATGGTATTGTTACAATGCCACCTCATTCTTCATGATAAAAACAGCCCATCAAGAAAGGAAAGAGACTTTAAAATTTCCTTTTCATGAGAGCTGAAGAAAAGCATATTCTAAACATCTTGGGGATGGACTCCCTGCCTCTCTGGACCACATTCCATCTATCAAAACACTTTTCTTTGGTAACTTCAAAGTAAAATATTTACATCAGAGTTAAACTTGCTAAAGGACTGAAATATATGCCCAAAGCCTTGAAATCATGAATGACACAGACTGGTATGTCAGTTTCCAGACTGAATCCTTGATTTTTTACTGGCTAATTTCAATTTTTTTGACCTTATTGAGCAATAAATGCTCTGAACCACCTTAATACATAAAAATGAACCACACCAATGCATTCACCACCTATATTAAACATCAGAAAGTTTACTGTTCTAGGGGATTCCTAATTACCTTGTCCAGATCAGAATATTTCATTCTTTTTAAGGACTTATTCTGATATTAAAAAAACTAACGTTTTATTTGTACGTTTGCCATACATAAGGATTACATTCATCATATTTTAATAATTATACCATTGAAAGTAATCTATGTTTTATTGTTACAACTTTTGGACCATTTTTTTATGCAAATAAAATTTAAATATCATGATGCATTATCCATTTTTGTTCTTGTTGCTTTATTTTCTTGAAACTATAGTTCAAGCTGCCCTTGAACTCACAGCCCAAAACTAGTGGCAGTCTTCCTGCCCCACCTTCTTGTCGTTGGGATTACCTGTTCCCCTCAATCCCTGGCACATTATCTTTTTCATATACTGCTGCATAGAATTTGTTATTTCAGGATCTTCCTTCCGTGTGCCTGATTGTCTTCCTCATACTGTCTGTAGTTTTGGCACCAGAGGTTTCTTGGTGTCATCACAATGAGTAGTGGTATTTTTCACTTCTTCCATGTTGTCTATAAGAATTTGCTCAAGAGCAGAATTAGTTGGACTATATACTTAAAACTGTTTATTCAACACTGGGCCTCCAGAGTTGCTTTTTAGATGGCATTTTCCTTTCCGTGGGCAGCTGTATCTTTCTGCCAGTGGTAATTATATTGTATTTTTTCTCATGTATTTTCTCACTCATTGTTTTAATTTGTTATCAAATGAATCCATTAGATGTTTTGCAAAACATCTGTAGTATTTCTAATAAATATTACTTATGGGAAGTGTATATAGATAATTGATATAATAATAATTATTATTTATATTATTATTATTTGAAGTACTAATAATCAAACTCAAGTGTGCTGTACAACTGAGCTATAACCTCAGCCCTTTTTTACTTTTTAAAAATTGTGACACAAGGGATTTGAGACCCTCTTGCCTCCATTATTAAGATTACAGGCATGAGCCATCACATCCAGTCTATTAGTTTTAAAAAACTATTCTTTAATGTCAAAACCCTATTAAATGTAGATTTCAGTAAATTCTATAAACATATTTCTCTTGCACCTTTTCATATTTTGCTTTTTTCTCCTTTAATTTCACAATCCTTTTATTTTCACATTTAAAATTGTTTACTAATTTTATTTAAATTTTTCATCATTTTAAATATTTGAGAGTCAATACATATAATTCTCACCTTAATATTATTTCTAAGTTTTAATATGCCAATTTGCTTATACCATTATGCATAATTTTTATATCATTTATGATCTTTAATTTACTTCATGCTTTTTCATGTATTTTAAATTCAAGCTTGATTTATTTAGTGCACTACCATTTGTACTTTCGAAAATTTTGTTATTTCTACATATTTGTAGTATATGATTACACACTTCAAGTGGAGTTGGTACATGGACACGTCACATTAATTATACATGTGCATAATTCATAGTAACATTCTCTATGTTCATCAACAAATAAATGAATAAAGAAAATGTACCACAACAGAATACCTTTGGCTTAGAAAAGGATAAACAAGTCATTTGTAAGAAAATGGACATATATTGAGATCATTATATTAAGTGCAATAAATCTGGCATATAAGAATAGACATCAAATGATTTTTCTTATATGAGATACTCAAATTACACAAATGAGAATTAAGTTGTGTCTTATGCTGGTACAAATCTCGATTATGGAGTGCAATCATGATGCATATATGTAATGTACCAATAAAGATTTCAATTAAAAAATTACACAATGCAGAGTAAATCACAGATTTTGTAATTTTTAAATAAAATTATATTATTCCTGGATTCCTTATCTGTACAGTTGCAAGCTATACAAACCTAGGAGAGTGAGTGTGTAGCCTAATGCACTGAAGATTCTTTTACTGGTTTCTTGTACTCTGCAGCTGGTGGTTGTAATTTTCATATATATCCAAAAATAAAATTAATTAAAATATTTAACTATTCTAAATTTCTTTCTATTTGTGTATGTGAAATCTATTATTTCAGAAAAGAAAGTTAAAATATTTCTGAGTTTCTCCTTATGCTTTTGTCATTTTATGTTTAAGGTATTGTTTTGGGGTATATATTGTGTTTTTCATAATGCCTGTAGGTTGAAACTTTTAACACTATGAGTTCATGCCATTCCTCTCTAATACATAGTAAATTTCTAGTGTAATTTATTTCATATTAATATGCATTAATACATACTTATATATTAATTATATCAAATATATTGAATATTAATATACATGAATATAATATATAAAGGATGTATATATTATATGTATCACACACACATGCATACATACACACACTAAATTTCTTCAGGTTAGTGTTGCTTGATCTTTTTCATTCTCTCTCTCTTTTTAAAATATTCTTGTATATAACTTTGGTAAATTCCAGTTAATAATCTAAAATCATATCTATTTAGAATATCCTCTGCTCTTCTTTATAGGTTAACATTTTAATCCATTTATTACTAGTTAACAAAAGCTATCAAAATTCAGTTTTAAGGAAAATAAATACTAGATCTGAATTCCAGGTTTTGCCACTTATTCACAAATATATCATGTTAGGTAAATCACGTGAACTTTTCTGTTTCTTCATTATTTGTTCAGTAGAATTTATAAGAGAAATTTTCTCAATGGTTATTATGATATTAAATATGTAAAAATTTGCAACTTTTTTCCCTTTACTAGAGCTAAAAGTCAGTACCATGCACTTACCAGGTGGGTGTGGTGACTCTGAGCTACAATATTCATGAATTCTAATACTCTTAAATACAACGGGCAAGTACAATCATTTTCTATGATTATATTCAAATTATATTTCACACCTTTTAAATTTTTCTCATTATTATATTGCATTTGATGTTGGATTCATTTCAGTGTTTTTCCTTCTTTCCTTTTATTCACTCATTTAAAAATAATATAAGCATTTTCTATTTTAACATGTCAACTTGATTCATTTTTTAAAATTTGATTAGACTGTGGTTAGATAATATGCATGGGATAATTTTAGTTCCTTTGCACTTACTTCAGCACGTTCTATGTGCTAGCATGTATTCATTTTGGAGAATGTGCCATGTGCATCCTGATATAGTGGAGTGAAGCACTCTGTAGTCATCCACAAAGTCCATTTGTTTACAGCTTTGGTGCAATTCTGATATTTCTTTGTTGATTTTTGTCTAGTTGATCTATTTGTCATTAGGTTACTGAGGTCTCCCATTGCAGTCTTATTAGTGCTTATTTGAGTTTTCATGTCTATTAATATTTGTTTGACATTGTTGAGTGCACTGCTATATTTATATTTATGTTCATGATTGTTTATATTCATGATTTTTATATCTTCTTGTTGGATTGTTCCCTTTACAAGTGACCTTCTTTGTCTTTTTAAATCAGTACTAGCTTGAAATCCACTTTGTCTGAAAGTAGAACAGCTAATTCTGAATTTTTTTCTAGGTTCCTGTTATGCAGACTATTGCCTTCCATCCTGACAATTTCAGTCTATGAGTTTCTTTTTTAGTTAAATGTGTATGCCCAGCATTGTGGTAGGTGGTTACTGGGAATCAAACTCAGGACCTTGCGCTTGTCGGGCAGATGCCAGAACTACTGAGCTAAATCCCCAGCTTGCAATTTCTTGCATTGATTGTTATAAGTGAAATGTATTGGCTGATAGTTGTCAAATATTTTTTCCTGCATCTTGTTCTCTATCATTCCCCTCTATTTAATTGTTTGCCCTTCCTGATTGCTTCTTTCTACTGGTATTTTGGAATTGTATTCTTACTTATCTCTTTCTATAAAATCCTACAGGGCATTTTGTAGAACTGGTTTAATGGTCATGCATTTCTTCTGTTTTTTCTTTGTCGTGGAAGTTTCTTAATTCTCCCTTAAATCTGAATGATAGCTTTTCAGAGTAGATCAATCTGGATAGGAGATTATTTTCTTTCAGAACCTGAAATACTTCACTCCAAGGGTTTGTACTGAGAAGCCCACTGTGATTTGCACGTGTTTACTTTTGGATTATTTATTTTTCTGTAGCAGCTTTTAATATTCTGTTGTTGCGCTGAATTTCTGAGAATGTGATAATTATATGTTTAGTGTAATTTTATTTTGATCACGGGTAATTGGAGCTCTGTATCCCTCATTTATTTGTGTGCTATATTATTTTTCCATTTTTGAGAAGTTTTCTGACACTCCTTCTTTGAAAAAGATTTTTATGGCATTTAAACTATCTCCTACTTTCTTATTGATTCTGGTGAATCATGTATTATTTTTATTTGCATTAAATTGCAACTTTTGAATTGATTTTTCGTGATCTCTTGCTATTTTTAAGATATCTTTTCATAATCATAAACTGTAACCCTATCCCCACCTTTGTTCAATTTATCGCATATAATTCCAATGGAAATTTGTATCTCCTAGATGCCTGTTTGAATCTGTTTCATGGTTTCCATTTCTTTCCTGGGATGGTCATTTGTGCTTTCCATCATTATCATAATCTCCTTTATTTTTTATCTGTATCTACTCTAGATTAATAAAGAATATTTTTCACTTTGCTCACCATTACTGTTTTCATGAGATTAACATCTCTATAGCCTTATGTATCTGTTTTCCTACTTCTGCCTCTATCATTTCAGAAAATTCATCAGGGTGACATCTGATGTCTTCTCTCTAGTTATCGCTTGGACTTGTCCTAGCTGGGCTGGAATGTTTGGATTTTGTTTGATTTCTGCACTTTGTGATTGCCTAAAAGTTCACCATTTTTTCCAGAAAATGTTTAAAATGAGTCTTTTTATATTTGAACATTTTTCAGCCCATGAGATAAAAAAATCAACTCCATTAATTGAATAATTAGTTGAAAAATACCTTGTTTGGAAATTTTAAACAGGTAAGAATATATGTGTGATCAGTTTTGTTTTCTAAAATTTGACATAATTTTCCTTCAAGGTAATATTGTTATAAAATTTTGAGAATTGCAAAATAGTCATTTTTGCTATGTGAGTAATACGATGAGGTAAAGCAAAATTGATAATGAAATCTTACAATAATTTATGAGCAGGACATCTTCTTCTATCTCCACACACATACACAAAAGGTAACTGCGTGAATGAGAGAGGACTGCATTTCACCCATGCAATGCTTGAGAAACACATGTGGAACTTGTGGAAGAGTATCAGAGAGGTACTGAGGTGCCTGTGGAGTATGGAAACCAGGATATCGCCACAGAGAGATTGTCCATGTCCCTTGGCGGATTGGCTTAGATTCAAGATGGATTTCTTCTAATTGAGAAAAATAAGTCGACCCTAAAGTATCTCCATTGCTGCTGAAAATGTCCGTAGTCTTCCATATAAATCCTTCCAAATCCTGGTTTAGAAAGTGTCTGGAGAAGGAACCTGAGTTGCTTGTCTCTAGCTTCTGTGACCTAAGTGGAAACCTGAGCAGATCTTCAACGTGGACACACTAGAAGAGTGCAAGTGTGTTGGTGTTCACAGCCACAGCGTGATGAAGTCCCACTTGATGAACAGATATTTGCTCAACAGAGAAATGATGGGCTGACAGAGGATGAGATGATTTTATTGAAGCTATGGGAAGAAAAAACTGTCAGGCAAAATTTCTATACTACGTGAAGCTACTTTTCAGAAATGAAGGAGCAAAACTGTTCTTGTCAAATAAGAAAAATGGATAAGAATTGTCACCAGTTGATAGACATTAGAAAAAAATACAAAAAAATGTTCTGCATCCAAGTGCAAAGGGCGTGGCTATCCCCATGCAAACACATCAATGATAAATCTTATCAGTAGAGTTCATACAGGGATGGGAAAGAGAAAGAAAAGTCATCCTTATCATTACAGAAGATGTGCAAACCACAACAATAATCAGTATGAGAAGAAAGGAAGAAAGATATACACAGTAACTGAAAAATAATGAATAAAATTATTTACATGTTAGAAATAATCCTGAATGCAAATGAATTAAATCCTTAATTTAACAAAAGGGTTAGTTAACTGAAGAATGGGTGTAATAAAGAAAAAAGAGAAAGAAGAGAACAAAAAAAACGAAGAAGAGAGAGACTTAGCAGTAGGCTATGTTCAAGAAATTTCACTGGTAAAGATGCAAAATGTCTTGAAGCATGTAGAAATTTTTTTTAAAAATGCTCCATGCATACAAAAATGAAAAGGTCTGGAATAAATATATCAGATAAAGCAAATTAAATCAAAATTGCAAAAGGAGACAATAAATGTCATATTGATAAAAAGATAAAATCAAGATGTTGTAACAATTATTAATATGTATATATCTAACAATGGACATTTTATAAAACTCTAAAGAATAAAGGAATTTCATATGTGATTAATAATACAAGATCTCCTCCTCAGAAATACCATTTGGTCATTTATTTGGTTGGGAAAATTGCTGCCGGTTTGATAGATGTAGATATACTGCTTACTATTTCTTATTCACTTGTTTTGGGGTCAGGGCATTTGTAATACAGAGATTCATTTGGGAGATATATTGTAAAATGTAATGTGAAAATCTTCTAGCACAACAGCACAAAATCTCTTCTCAAACTCATGCCTAATTATACTTCTAACTCTTATCAACAATTTAATAAATTGCTAAACAATTCATCTCTAGAGAAACAACCTCAGAAATTATATTCTGCTGAAAACAAAAGGCAATGAAAATGAATAGTAACTGTATAAGTGCCATTTACAGAGGTAAGAGATTAACAGTATCATTTCAGGAAGGTTTGCAGAGATCACCTGTTATGTCACTTTGTATGTAGCAATACTTAAGAGCAAATACACCAAGGCATAAGAAAAAGAGTGTGCTCACTCATTTTATAAGTTACCAATTAGCATTCTGGCTATGAAACCCAATGTTCAATTCAGTTATTCTCTTGCAAAAAAAAAATTCTTCTCGAAAAAATTATTTTAATTCTGTATATTTTCACAATAATACTGGTTTTTAGTTTGTTTTTCACTATGAATCATCTCTCTTAAAATTATGTAATATATGAGGAAAAAGAACAACAAGTAGACCACTTAGTTTCAAGAATGAGTCATTGATGATCTGTCTGAAGACTCCTCGAAAAGGGGGAGGGTGCTCTGGAAGCCACTGGCAGAGGCCATGATATAGGTCAGGACTAAGTGCATTTCTATCTGAGAAACAAATAGCTTCAAAGCTTGTATGTTTTCATGTGTATTCCACTGTGGATTTTTCCAGTTGGCCAGAGCACCTGTCTGAATTCCTCTCACAAATTAGTACGTGCTCCTGTGATCCCTGTAAGCCATTTTATTAAAGGCTTAGACCTGAAAGGAACTTGCTTACTTCCAACTCACGTTTTACTAGTTGAAGCAAGTCGTATTGTCATATCTAAGTTAGAGCCAGAGAAGCATCTCTTTCCCCTGGTGCATTCAAAATGAGGAAAATTGGAAAACCAGCATCAGTGAATAATATTTTGTGTCTGATGTTTTCTTAGACTCAAGATGAAAGATGAAAGCAAATGCAGTTCTTCTCAGATGTTATACAGACCTTATCATGATTGGAAAATAATTTATCTTTTACAGCAACCTTATATTTATTTTTAAATAAATAAGCAAACCTCTTGCCTCACAATTTCATTACATTTTCCATGAAGTTAAAAGTTACTCAGTGGAAATTATAACAAAAAAGTAAGGAAACAAATTTTATGTATATGGGGGGGGCCAGTAGGGTGGGTAGGGCTATGGGAAAAAAAATGAGAATTAAGTTGTGTCTTATACTGGTACAAATCCCCATTATGGAGTGCAATCATGATGTGTATATGTAATGTACCAGTAAAGATTAAAAAAAAAAAAAAGTTACTCAGTGGATATCAAAGACAAAGGTGGCTATTCCTCCTTGATCTGGATAGTCTGAACCACTAAAAAAATGACAAAATAGTTTCTTGGCAATTTTACCTTTGAATCTAGTTTCTCAAGTTTTCTAATTAATTTTCATTACAGTTAAAAGCCAAAAAAACTCATAAAAATCACATGAATTAGTTTCAAAATATGTGTGAACATGTGTATGTCTTTTCACACAATGTGTGATTCAAAAAATGAAGGGTAGACTTCTTATATTTTAAAAAATCACAGTGTTAGAAGAATCATCATTCCTTATCTGATGTCAATGCATTCAATATTTATGCTTCATTACTAGTAAAGGAATCCTATCATACATCTAGATTACTAAGTTTTCCTTTACATCTTTGTCAAGGTTTTGCCCTATCACTTTGCTAGTTGTGGTCTTTATATGCTACTAAATCTTTGCTCTGTTCTCATACATTGACTGTACACAATAAAATGCAAAGTTTCTCTTAGTTGAGACTGATTCATGTTCATAGCATAAATTATTATAGTTAGAACACAAATGACTCATAGATTAGTATATGAAATTTGAAACTGAAAAATGCAATAATTTGACAAAAGTACCTACAAGAATAAGTAGAAGGGTTAGAATTCATGCTTGTATTGCTTAATTTGAATCTGGGAAATGTATGTTCACTCGTTTGAGTAAGGCGAAGTACAAAGAAATTAAGAGTGTCCATAAGAGACAGAAGGATGGATCTCTGGCAAACAAGAGAGGTCAAAGAGACTAAGGGTGTGAGGTGAGGGAAAGAAGAAGATGAAGTGAGTGGGATAAAGACACCTCAAGTCAGGAACGTAATAACTTCAATGGATGTAAACACTAAATGCCATAAACATAAACTAAGATTAATGATATCAGTGAAGAGGGAAATAGGGAAAGGAGGAGTAGAGAAGAAGGGAGAGAAGGAAAGGAAAGGAGCGGGGAATAATAAGTGAGCAATTCGTTTCATGTACTTATATCTATTCAGGAAGATGTTCCTAAACTATGTACTGCAAACGTACTAAATTTTAAATAATCCCTCAAATTATTTTTAATGTTTTTGCCATTACTTTCCTAATACTTACATCTGATACTTCCCTTCCTTAATACTAGATGGAATATTTTAGAGTCTTTAAAAATGCCCTTGTCTAATTGAAGGGTTATATTTTAAAATGCATAATTTCAAACCACTTGTTAAAATAAAAATAGTTTTCTTTCTTTTCTTTCTAGGAATAATTGTTTACAGAAGACATGCAAAAGATATAAAAATATAGATATATATCTATATAAAAGATATATATATGTATATATATAAGATATAGATATAGATATAGATACGATATAGATATATACTTGCAACCACAAGTTATTTTTGTAGAATAAAATATCTTTAAAATACTAAAGTTTTGTATCCAGTATTTTACCTAAGAAGTCATAACAATAATTTATGTCACTTGCTATATTGCTCTTGATTTATGTAAAAATGGAACATCAAGTTTATTTACTTGATATAATTTATCCAGTCATTGTATGTTGAGGTATTTGTTGAGGTAATTAAAGACGCCTGGGTTGAACTTTTAAGACATTATGCAAAACTAAAATATCATCACTATTTTTGGATGATGAAATTAATTTGACAGGAGAAAGGAACACTGCTTCATAAGGTTATTTTGTGTGTTCTTTGAGAAAAAGACTTCATAGACAGAAGCTACACACGTATTTGAAATTGCGTCTTCTTTCTCACTTCAGGAATCTCTCCATAGGTGCTAACTATAATATATCAGTAGCTGAGCAGCTCACTGACCTAGAGCATTCTCGCTCATGCCTGGCTGAGCTATTAGGGAAGCTGCTCAGACTTCAGGCCTGTGTTGATCACTGGTCCTGGCAAATGTTCAGTCTGGCTCTTTGTCACCACCTGCTTTCTTCCACCAAAAGGCTATGGTTCCTAGGTCCAACGTTAGCTGGTAAATTAAAAAATGAATAATCGTGGGTAGGGCTATGGGAAAAAATGAGAATTAAGTTGTGTCTTATACTGGTACAAATCCCCATTATGGAGTGCAATCATGATGTGTATATTTAATGTACCAATAAAGATTTTAAAAAATGAATAATCTTTAGTAAATTATAAAGCAAGGGGTGATTTACTCTTCGAGTGTAGAAATGTATCACTTGTTTGAATCAACTAATGATCTCCATCCAATAAGTGACAATGTGTTATTTCTCATAGAAAACTTAAAGTTATACTATCCAGAATGTTCTCTGAACTCATTTCGTACCTTGTCTGAGAAAAGATAGGAAAATCCCCTGGGCTTTTGTGCCTTAGAATTACTCTCCATATAATGGTCACATGTGTTGATTAGCATCTTCCTGAGTGGAAACTGTAAGAACTGAAGAGCACTTTCTCCTTATTCTTTCCAGTCAGATACTCCTTGTAACTTGGAAACAGATGTCATGTTAGAACCTCTGATATCTTGGGTTCTAGAACAACTATGATGAACAAAGCCCTTATTTATGTTTAAATGTATATAAGAAATGTATTTTTGTTATGCTCTTATGTTTCTTACTCAGTTTCACTTACTCTCTTGACAGATATACTGTGCTTTTGAGTTTTCTCAATAAAGAAAAAAAAATAGCCAGAATCACAGAACTCTACTGGATTGTACTGCTGTGTGTGCATCAGATTTTATTTATGTGAAGTTAAATCAAGAGAAATTGGTTGTTGCCATGGGCAGCTTGCTTCTTATAACCACCCAGAGGATATTACAAACACAAAGTATGCTTGCTAATCAGAAAACCAGACAGTTTATTAAAAATTCATGATTCTGTTGGCTTCCAAGTCACCATATACCTTTGAGTAGTTTTTTTTTTTTTTTCATGGAAATCTTTGTGAAATTGGAGGCTCTATTCCCCTCTTAAGCATTACAGCTGATGTCTGTGGTGCCCAGTGAATTCTAACCCTGTTTCTGAGATTCTCCCCTCCTCATGACCCTGATTGCCTCATCTCTAGAAGTCTCTTTTTTTCCAAAATAGCTTTATTTTTACCTCTTAGTCCTTTTTTTTTTTTCCTTTTACCAAAAATAAATGGATTTTTAAAGGAGCTGGTTCTGGGGCCACATTGATGGCATTCAAATATAAACTTTGCTATTTGTAAACTCTAGAGACTGAGCAATTTCCTTATACTTTCAGATGAAATAAAGCAAATAGTATTCTTTTTTAATTCCCAGGAGGTTTATGCTAGAGATTAAATGAGATCATCGGCATTCATAGTTTTACTCAGTAAGTGTTTTATAATTAACACCTATGCTAACTCTTCAGAATAAATAATGCTTACTGCCATGTCTTCCCATTGCCTTCTGGGAGAACACCTATCACACAACCTCCATGAGTGCATTTACCCAGTAACTTATCTCTCTTATACAATTTAAGAATAAGCACTTTAATGATAGTTAATCAGATTTTATCACATCTGCATCACAACCCTCAGAACAAACTAGAGTAGAAAAAAATTTAGCTCTTTCAATGAGAATATAAAATTTTTATTTACCACATAGTACAGACCAAGTAGGATTTCTGTAAAATCAAATAACCTCACATAAGTATGCAACAGTTAATTACAAATATTAAATTAAGTAACTCTTAAGAGGGTTTACTGAAGTGGAATGTAAGTCAAGTAAATGTCTAAACTTTTAAAAAGAAGAAATGCACAAAATTAAGAGACTTGAGGAGAAAATGTTACATAATGTGGAAGTCAGACCTCTATTTTTAATGCTACAGTGATGAGAGGGAAAAACAGAGGAATCTGTACACAAGGAGGAGACATCCAAAATTGCCAGAATTGTTTCAGATGTGCTAATATGAACAAATAAACTCCAAGAATATAAACATTATCATGTGCAAATAAAATGGATGGATGGCTGAAGATTCAAAACTCAAATGAAATAACCCAGCAGATCTATTGAGGAGGTGTGACTAAAATGTAGTTATATTAATACTCCAAAGCAAAGAAATCATACAATTATATCACTAGCAAATTGGACAAAATCCAATACTCATTAATGAGAAAAAGAATAAATTAGGAATAAGGGTTTCCCTCAGCTTCTTTTTTTTTTTTCTCCTCAGTTTCTTAAGGAATAATTTTTAAAATTTTTTCATGTAAGATGAACCAAATATCACTTATTAGATACTTGGTATATAGCATTTCTGATTTTGGAATAGTTGCAGTGCATAATGACATATCTCTATTTAAGACCTAGGTCTAAAGATTAACTCCATTTAGGATCTCCTTATATATCTCGTACACATAGCCTAAAACTGATTTTTTTGTGTGTGTGTGTATTTTAGTGGCTTTTTACTTGTTTGCTTGTTTTTGTACTGCAGGTTGAACCTACGGCCTTTACACTGAGGCACATCACTAGCCAGTTTTTAATTACATTTTTTCCAAATCTTGAGACAGAATACCAGAAAATTACTAAGCTGCTCAGGCTGACATCGAATTTGAGATTCTCCTGCTTCAGCCTTCCAGTGTTCTGGCACTACAGGCACACCAACCATGATTGATTTTGAAATGATTTTATATAATAGTTTTTATATTGTATGTGTGAAACTAAATGTATGGGCAGTGAACCATCAGAAAGCAGAGATTTATCTCAACCACTTATGTGAACAAAAGATGTGCTTTTTCCACATCACCATGATTCCTGACTTTGAATTTATATCCTCCCAGGAAGCAATGACTTATTGATATCGATTCACTGATAAATACTCAAGGTTAAGCCTTACTATTTATGCTTAACACTAATAACAATAAGTTCTTGCACTAAAAAGCCATGCACTCAGATAACACACTTTCCTCACAGTGCCTTAAGTATTCCACCATCAAATATTAATTAACATAAATAGCAAATGTAAAATTACATAGTGTCCACTATGATGTAGTATAAGAGATTATTGTATACTGTATTTTGTGTTTTTTTTTTAATGTTGATGGAAAGAAACAGATACAAATGGAGACAAGGAAGTAGAGTCTCTAAGAGTGAGGAAATGGTCAATATAGCTGGTTCTTAAAAAGATGTCCCACTGAAATATTAACCCTATTAATAATGATAGTTGTCTTGAATGTCCTGCTTTGATTTTAGGACCTTCTGCTCTTTCACATTCTTTATTTGGAACTGTTATTTTGATCCTTCTAAAGTTCTACTACACATTTTTCACTCCTTTATAGGCAGTGTTTCAGAGTGCTAACAATACTAACATTCTTGTTTCTCATAAGGCCACCATGACTCAGACTTTTTCCAGTTGATAAGTGGAATATGAAGGCATAATGGTCTGTCATCACAGATTTTCTTCACTGCATATATGAGTCTTTCAAAGTCACCAGAACCTTGTTCATCCACATGACTAAACAGTGTCTGGCCAGAAATTGTACTATGTGTCCATAGCTGGTGTTGGTTGCTCTGTCCAAAGCTGTATCCCCAGCATCTGCAGCATCTAAACTCCTACCGACAGCCTTCTACACCTGCACATGTGTTTACTATTATCAAGCTATTAAATAATGTGTTTTCATATTTATTCTCCATGGATCTAATGACACTTTTTCTGCATTAATACTGGACAAATTAATAAATTCACATTTGGGTAAAATTAAATAGCATGAAATTACTTTTGATGAGAATTTTACCTAGAGGTAAATAGAATAGTTTTCAAGGAATAACAAAGATCTACCATCATCAAATATATCTTCCCTGGAGTTTACATGAGCCATTCATACAAAATACTTTGAAAAGTGATGCAAAAAGATGAAACTGGTCATCTACGTCTTCTTGTTAGTGTAATATAAGATTGTATAAAAATCACTTGTTTTATAGTAGTGGGAAGACAACCTTTTATATATTAGAGCTAATTAACACTTACATGTACCTACTACTTTCACACATGTCTCTCATCATAGTTATTCTATCCTGGCCTCCTTAATACCTGTAAACACCATTTCTCTGGATCTGCTCTGTCACTTGCTGGCATACTACCCAGACCGTGGTGTTGCGTTTCCTCTCTAGACTTTTTCTGATCACAGATTTTCATCATCGATGACTTTGGCAAACTCCTCAGTGAACTTCTGCACTGCTTTGTGATCAGCAGAAGCTTCATCATCACAAAGCTCTAACATTTAACAGGGCACATGGCCTCAAATTTCTATAGCTAACTTGCTTAACATTCACTATTCTCTTAAATTTAGGGTTTAACAGAATAGATGTTTGCATGATCATAATATTTCATGATCACCATACCATTAAGTGTTCACTGTGGTGCTCTTAGTCTAACTTTATCAGTATACAAACAATATTTTAATGTTTAGCTTTAAGCAGCGTCATTCTCTTTCTCATATTATATGTCTAACACTTTTAACACAGAACCTCAGCAGTTTATCTTTCTGGGTCTTTTGATGATATTTGGTGGTCAGTCTAGCACCTTACTGTTCTGTAAAACACTGCATTCTTCCACTACTATCCAGTTTATCCAACAAGTTCACTTTGTGTGTACAGATACACATAAATACTTCCTTCTTTCTTGTTGGTGCTGCCCACGGAGTCATTTTCAGGCTTTTTGGATATTTTCTACAATATCTCTGTGCCACAGATTATTAAAAGGGAGAAACACATATGAGTGATGCATAAAGGCTGTGGGCCCCATGGGGAGGCCGAGGGACCTTCCATGGATGGATTTAGCATTCATGTGTCACTTTCTTATCCTTTAGAGGTGTTCTTCTGTGAGAATCTGGACAAACATGAAAACAGTCCATGACTGTCAAAGATGAAATAAAAACATTCCAAAGCCAAATCTGTATTGTCTTTACATAAGTAAGTTATGTAGAAATACAGTTTATCATAGCTATTATTAGTAGCCAGTTACAAATACTGTTTAAAATGTAACATCATAATGAAACTAACTGGCACCTTATAAAATATGTGATTACTTGCATAGTTTTGTCTTTCCTTTTTTCTTTGCATTTTAGGGTTTGTCTAGGAATCCTCATGATTCTACTATCTATCACAGGTCAAAATACATATTTGAGAACTTTGGTCCCATGAAAGAAAAAAGAGGATGGATAGAATATAATCAATGGATACAAAGGTGCTATTGGGTAGGTGGCAAAATTTCTAATGATCTGTAGTGCATAGTTAATTGCATATTTCAGAAGAGTAGAAGAATTTTCAAGTGTTTCTAACACAAATAATTATAAATATATAAAATGATGAAGATGTCAAATATCTTGATCTGATCATTACACTATATATATATATATATAGAAATGTCTAGAAATCACATCATATGTAATAAATATATATAAGGTTATAATGAGGCATTAAAATTACCATCATAATGATAGTAATCATCATCATCATCATCATCATTATCATCATCATCATCACAGTTCTTTTGGGGCTTGGCATGTACCTCAGGCCAGCCTTAAACTCACTATGTAACTCAGGCTTACCTCAAACCCTTGGCAGTCTTTCTGTGCTGGATTGCAGGAATACTCCACCATGCCCAGCTTGAGCTATTGAAATTAACAATTAAAATATAAATTAAATTGTGAGCACTTTATCTCTTTTTAATTCCTCCCATCTCTTTTGTGTAGATGTCGTTAGCTTTCCAATAGATAACAACAAAATGTTATTTTATAAGTTTGTTTTTCATTCTCCACATTTTTCTATACTTAGAAATTCTCTCTAAGACTTTATGAAATTCCTAAAATGAAATAACAGGCTTATGTTCTCTAAGAATTAAGCTCGTATGTGTTTTTCCCTTTTAATAATCTGTGGCACAAAGAATTGTCCTTTCACCTCTTCCCACTTCCCAGTAATTACACTCTGGTATACTAGAAAAAGGAACATAGATGGTTTTTATTGCATATTCTAACTTAAAACATTTTATGGAATTACATTTTCACTGCCAACCACTGCTATCATCATCCTGGTAGCCCCTGTTCTAAGTGCTGAGTTTAGTATATCAGGGGGTCTCAATAAGCAAATTCAACTGTAAGCAAATGAAAAAATGTCTGAATGCACAGAAGATTAAAGCAGTTCTTACACTCTCCTTTGACTGTGAATGCTGGATAATGCCTGAAGTGGCAACGAAATAAAATGTCCATTCACAACCTTTTGTTAATATATATCTCTAGTGATGATATGAAGGCTTCAAAAGCAAAGTATTAGGAAAGTTTACTGTTAACCATGATATTTCAAGCTGCATAATTTAAGGAAACAGTTAGCATACTAGGAGAGTAGAGGCCTGGGTTCATCTGAGGATGATTTCCATGTAGGCAGCAGACTGAAGAAGGAAGATCCATCTCAGGTATGGGCAGCACCAACCAATAGGCTAGCAGCTTGTAGGGAAGGAACGGAAGAATGGAAAAAATCAGTCACATGTTTCTGAAGAGTTTCATCCTTTGCGAGCATTGAGGCAGTCATCTCCAGTTTTTTCAGCCTTCTGATGCACTTACTCCAGTGAATGCAGGCCTTCCATTTGTACTAGTGTTGCACCTTTGATAACAATTATTTCACATGTTCTATTTTGAGCCAAGCTGTTCTGAATTTCTCAGTTCACCAACTTGCAGAAGGTCACTGAAGCTCCCCTTCTAATCCCGAGGATGGACATTGTGAACTCTCTCAGATCCTGGAAGCCTACCTAGTAAACCTCATCGCATAACTATACATACATCAATCCTGTGCTTGGAGAGAATCTTAATACAGACTTTGGCACTGGAATTGATTCTAGAGAAATAGAATTGTTAAGGAAGAATTTCTCCCACAAGTTTTATGGTTCATGAAGTTGGCTCTCTGATAAAAATGTAATGTTGCTATGGTTCCTGCTTCTGCTAGTAATTAGGATAATTATCGTCTGTGGTATTAACTATTTAAAGTAATAACAAACAAACATCTATTTAATTATTCTGTGTCATCATGTGTGTGAATAAAAAACTTTAATGACTTTATATACAATAATTATGATAGCACCCCGAACAAAGTAATACAGGAAAATAAAGGACTCAAGGATTAAAATTCCCAGCTCAAATTGTACATGAGAAATCTAAGTTCTTTTAAGCATGTTATGAAGACAAATCTTCTCCCTGATGTTTCTGAAACTAATTGTAGGCTTTATAATGGGATTGGCTGAACTACAGTGCAAGCCTCAAATGGTATCTCCTGTTAAAGTGATGGTGTGCATCATAAGGTAATTCATTGATTGGGAAAGTAGATATTTGGAGAAACTTGATTAAACTGTATACATTAGGTTGCTCAATTATGATGATAATATTTTGGCAGAGGAGTTTTCCCCAGCAGAGATATTCCCACCCTCATCTTCAATCTACACTTGAAGTAGATTGTATTGTTTTCATGTTTCTTATAGAAACAGTAATGACCTTGTTTAATGTAGTTATCAATGAGGACAAGGCTCACACTCCTTAGCACCAACCATCCCTATCTATTTTGGCCTCTTGGCCTGTAACTAGGTTCACATAGCTTAAGGCTTCTAAAGGTGAGGTACCAACAGAGCCCAAGACATAGTATGCTACAGTCCCAAAGACCTGAGTTTTTAAAATATTACAAGCAAATATTTTTGAAACAAGAATGTGAATGAATTTTAATAGTGTAAGATATTAGTGGAAGGAACATATTCCTGAATCAGGGTGGATTTTTCAATACAGACACACTAAATATAGATTCTGGATTTAATGTTGCTACTCTTGGAGTTTAACTATTTACTAATAGCTCATTGATTTTGTTGGTTGGAAACACTGGAGTGTTCTTGCTAGGTAAAAGCTACTCCTCTGTACTAAAAGGACACTTCACTAATACTTTAAGATACAATTTTATAAGAGGAGTTCCCTTATCCTGAGAGAGACCTGTCACTGCTCTTATCTGTATGTCAAACTTTGTGCTAAGAACCAGTCACTCAGCTGAGAGACATAAATAAGATGGATCCAATTGGATCCTAAAGTGCCAGCATCATGTAGCAACTCTCATAGGACAAAGGCAAGCTGGTCACACTTATCGTAATAAACATCATAAGTCAACCAGTGTTTGGGGTGGTCTGACATGTGTGCATTTATGGTATTAGTTGATTCTGATGTTCCCAGAGAAAATACAATAGGAAGCCTATTATATTTTCATTGAGAATTTATATAAGCAGAAGCATTTTAAGAACCATGAACAAAATTCTCCCTGAAATAGTAGTAGTCCTACCCTCTCAACTGGTTTCAAGATATGGGCCAATTTCTAGACCAAGAACCTTAAGAATAAGGAGACCTGGAGGACTTTGAGGAAGGACCCTGCCACCCTATGACGTATGTTGTTCCCATCTATGTCAAAGGTGATTGTAAACTGGGAAAATGAAAACTATGAGACATTTGGGAAAATAATGAGGATTGCTTCTGAACCAGTGCTGACTCTAGGTGACCCAAAATATTGTCACCCTCTCATAAGAGGAGTGACCTGAGAAAGTGAACTGACCAGTGGAATTGTAGCGAACATAATGGATCAAATAGGTCCCTGAATCAATCCTGTGGTCCTTACTCCTTCCCAGAATGGATACTTGATATAGACATATTTAGCACTTTACCAAATAAGCTTATTGATTTTTCTCACCTGTGTAATGATGGCTGTTTTAGTGGTGAAGGCCCAGTGGAAACCATTACAGTTTTCTCTGTTTGGAAAAGAATAAATCAAGAACAATATTCCATTTCAAAAGGGAATAGTGCCACCATCGAGAGCGTGAAGATGTTGGGATAATGATTCTCACTACATTTTCACTGAACTCTCCAATTTGGACTGTGTGAAAGACAGATGGATGCTGGGTAATTACTGTGGCTTATCATAATCTCAACCCAGTGCTGACTCAGGTTATACCAGAGTGAAAGAAAAGGAGACCAGCCATGGCAAAATGGACATTTGTGGGTAGCTGGTATATAAGTTGGTTTAGCAGATAACATTTTCCCCATTCTTATCCAGAAACTAATTTCTTTCAGCTCAGCTAGTAAGGACAGCTGAAAGTTCTTCTTCTGGGCAAATCAACTATCCAGTCTTGTGTCATAACTTAGTTCTCAGTAGTCTGGATCATTTTTCTCTTCAATAAGATATCACTTGTCCATTGGACTGTTCTTAAGCAATAGGCACAACCATGCTGAACCTGGAGTAGTGAATTATAAGTCACAGAATGGAATAAATTCAACTAAAAGTCAAGGACCGTCTACCTCAGTGAAATTTCTATAAGTCCAGTAGTCTCAGGAATATAGCTATCCCTTTTAAAGTGAAGGGCAAGTTTGGTCCATCCTATAACCAAAGACACATAAATATTTAAACAATAGTCTCATCTGGATATTAGAGTCAACACATTTCTTACTTGGTAATGTAACTGCAGCCCATTTACCAAGTAACTCAGAAAGCTACTTTGTGAAAATGTTCTTTACTTTTCTTAGAACCTTTTAGTGAATAATGATTACATTAGTTGTGGGGAACTGGCGTATGTACATAAATACATCCCCTTTTTACCCTTCCCCTAACTCATCTTTTTGTGCCACCATCAGATTCTTTTGTTTATCTTACAAGTTCTTATTAAGATAGTCACCATAATGCAGATTAGAAGCTAGACTTATAGACCAAGAAATATAAAACAGAAAAAACAAATACACTAAGTAAAGGTGGAATTTGAGGTATATTTTCTATGTTGGCTCTTGTCTGTTTAATTTTGTACTTTATTCACATGTTGAGTTTTTCATATAAGAGAAAACATGACCTATTTGTGCTTCTGTCTGCTTTATTCATTCAACATCATGGTCTCAAAACGCATACATTTTTCTATAAATAACCCAAGTTTATTCTATTTTTTTATCTTTATTGGTACATTAAATATACACATCATGATTGCACTCCATAATGAGGATTTGTACCAATATAAGACCCAACTTAATTCTCATTTTTTTTCCCATAGCCCTACCCACCCTCCCACCCCCATATACATAAAATTTGTTTCCTTACTTTCTTCTTACAATCTTAACATTTTCCCCCTTCACCCGATTTTACATTGAGCATTTTCTATTTCACAATATATAACATACAATGCTAGGACTCATTTACATCTTTATTTTCTCATACCAGAGAAAAGATGCGATATGTACCTCTCTGTGCCCTATTTATTTCACTTATGAGGATATCCTCAAGGTATGTCCATTTAAGTAGAAATGATTCAAACTTATCATTTTTTATGGCAGAGTAATACTCCATTCTGTAGAAGAACCACAGCTTTTTTATCCAGTCTCCAGTTGA
>PVIR01001682.1:0-68149 GCA_004026965.1 Petromus typicus | reverse complement strand
TCTAGCAGGGCAATGGCCGGGTCAAATGGGATGTCCAATCCTAGCTTTTTGAGGATTCTCCAAACTGATCTCCACAGGGGTTGTACGAATCTAAGTCCCACCAACAGTGGAGAAGGGTTCCTTCTTCTCTGCAGTCTCGCCAACATTTGCCATTGGCTGATTCTGAAATGGCAGCCATTCTACGTGGAGTGAGATGAAATCTCAATGTTGTTTTCATCTGCATCTCTTGAATGACTAATGATGTTGAGCATTTCTTCATATGCTTCTTAGCTGCTCTTACTTCTTCCTCTGAAAAATATCTGTTCATTTCAGATGCCCATTTTTGAATTGGGTCATTAAATTTGGGTGGGCTGATTTTTTCAGCTCTTTATATATTCTAGATAGTAGCCCTTTATCTGAGGAACAGCTGGGTAAAGATTTTTTCCCACATTGTTGGTTGCCTATTTGCACTGTTGGTGGTTTCCTTTGCTGTGCAGAAGCTTTCTAAAAGAATGAGGTCCCATTTGTTGATTTCCTCAGCCAGTTCCTGTGCTACAGAAGTTATGTTCATGAAGCCTTTCCCTAAGCCAATGCCTTCAAGAGTTTTAACTAACCTGTTTTGCAGTAGGTTTAGAGTGTCATTTTAATATTTAGGTCTCTTATCCACTTTGACTTGCTGACGACATGATATTCTATCTAGAGGATCCTAAAAACTCAATTAAAAAACTGCTGGACCTAATTGCCAATTTTAGCCACGTGGCTGGTTACAAGGTCAACGTTCAAAAATCAATAGCCTTCATATATACAAACAGTAGACCCACTGAGATAGAAATTGGAGAATCAGTCTGTTTCATAATAGCACCCCACAAAATAAAATACCTAGGAATCAATCTAACAAAGGAAGTGAAAGACCTCTACTCTGAAAACTATAGCACTCTGAAAAAGGAGATAGAAGATGTTATCAAAAAATGGAAAGACATACCTTGCTCCTGGGTAGGAAGAACCAATATTGTCAAAATGGCTATACTCCCAAAGCTACTGTACACATTCAACGCAATCCTGATTCAAATCCCAACAGCATATTTCACAGATCTAGAGAAAAAAATTCAAACTTTCATCTGGAACCACAAAAGACCTAGAATAGCCAAAGCAATTCTAAGCAACAGGGACATGGTGGGGGATATCACAACTCTGAACCTGAAACTATACTATAAAGCCACCATGATAAAAACTGTGTGGTACTGGCAAAGTAACAGACCCGAGGATCAATAGAGTAGACTAGAAGATCCAGAAACTACTCCAAATACACTGAGCCACGTCATCTTTGACAAAGGAGCCAAAAATCCTCAATGGAGGAAAGATAGCCTCTTTAACAAATGGTGCTGGAAAAACTGGGCTTTAACTTGCCAAAGACTAAAACTAGATCTAACTCTTTCACTGTGTACCAAGCTAAAATCAAAGTTTATTCTATTTTTGTAGAGTAATACTCCTTTGTGTATAAATGTCACATTTTCCTTATTCATTCTTCTATTGATTTATATATATGCTATTTCCAAGATTTATCTCTTAGGAGTTGTGTAGCTACAAGTATGGGGATACATGTATTATGGGATTATAGTTCTTTAACTCTTTGGGGAAATACCGAGAAGGAATATCTGGATTCAATGGAATTTCTTTTAATTTTTTGAGGAATTTCCATGCTTATTTTCATAATAATGATAACAACTTAGACTCTAGTGAAAAAGTGTTCTTTTTCCCCTATAATCTCTCCTGCTTTTGTTTTTACTTGATTTCGGTAACAGCCATTTTTGTGGATATGGCATCTCAGTGTTCTTTTAAGTTTCATTTCTTGAGTAGACAGTTATGTCAAACAGTTTTTCATGTATATATTGACCACTTGGAGAAAGTTTCTTGTTTAGAGTGGGCCCCCAAACAGATAAAGCTTTAGGAGTACTCCAGGTTACTGTATTCCTTGGGAAAATCCAATGATACTTGAAATTTCCATGGCAGATAGGGATTTGTTTGAAGCCTGTGGCAGGCCCGCATTGGTATGTAACAACAGCAGTTTTTAAGTAGGATTTTAGTACAAGGATCTACCATTAACCACAAATAACGTCTCTTCTTTGGAGCAAATAGTTTCTGACTTGCCATTGGACTTTCTGGAAACTGAATGTTTGACCATGAGGAATCAAGTTGCCTTTGGACTTGAACTGCTCTTCATGAACTGAGCTATATACAACCCCACTGATTCACAAACTTGGATGCACACAGCAATGATTCATTCTCACATGGCCCATGTAGATATTCTCAGGCCAAAATAACTCCAGAAGGCATAAGTAAGCTACATGAAGTGGTTTAGATGTCAATAATTGCTACTTCTGCAACACTGCTTCCTATTCCATAGCATGCACTAGTTACCTCATGAGACATAAATTATGATCAACTGACAGGCCCTGTTTTATAAGTGATTCTGTACTTTATATGTGACTTACTAAAAATTTCAACTACAGCAACATAGCTTCTTTCCAGGATATCACCAAATGACAGTGGTGAAAGGAAATCTTTACCATGTATAAATGTTGAGGTAGTTCACTAGAGTTTATAGTTTTCTTGGGGAAAAAAATGTCCAAATGATTACATACTGATTCACGGTTGTAGCCAATGGACTGGCAGCATGGTCAAAGACTTGAAAGGAGTATTAATGACAAAGATATTTGAGGAAGAGATGTGTGGCTGGACCTCTCCAAACAGGTGAAATAAATGGGGATATTGTGTCACATGAAAGTGTATACAAAGTAACCTCAGAAGAAGAGGACTTTAATGTCCTAAGGATAGAATGATCCATTCTGTGGATAGCAGTTATCTTCTCTTTCCAGATACTTGTTCCGTTGCCCAGTGGGCTCATGAATAATGTGGCCAAAGCTGCGAGAATCTAGGTTATGCATAGTCTCAGCCAAATGGACTTATACTCACCAAGGCTGACCTGCCTATTGCCACTGATAAATGTCTTATCTACCAGCAGCAGAGATAAATGGTGAGTCTCTAATCTGGCACCATTTGTGGAGTGATCAGCCTGTGATTTGATGGCAAATGGTTACACTAGACCCATCCATCATGTAAAGGGCACCACTTTAACCTTAATGGAATAGACACTTATTCCGGGTATCAATCTGTCTTCCCTACTCATAATGCTTCTGCCAACACTACCATCCATTGATTTACACAATGCCTCATCCATCATCACCGTATTTAACACAGCATTGCTTTCAACCAAAGAACACAACGTATGTCCAAAGAAGTGAAACAGTGGGTGTGTTGCACATTAGTGGGATTCTCACTTTCTGAAATTTGGTCTCAATACCAGGTAGGTGGCAATGTCTTACAAAACAGAGGGAAGATTCTCCAGAAGGCTGTGCAAGAGATGATCAAATATAGGGTGAATCATTAAATTTAGACAGCAATTGTTAGAATAAAAGACACATTGTCCTTAACCCCCTCAAAATACACCTTATTACTATAGACACAGTTAACCCATCATTTTTCCACTTTCTGAGGCAGTTCTAAAAGTTCCGTTTCATGAATATCTTTATGAAGTATGAATAAAATTCAGGTGAATGGCTGGGGCGACAGATTCATAAAATCTTTACATTGTGTCTTCATGCACTTTATTCCACAGTTCTGGTACACATGACTCCTTGAAAGTCAAACTGATTCGGACAAATTAACTTTTGAATGCATTCAAGATATCGACACAGCTGCAACAGTACATCAGCACAGCTTCAAAAAATTGATAAGAATGATAGGCTAAGTGTATTTGAGGAAGAGGAATATTTTGAAGGATATAAATGCCAAGTCAATTTTTACTATACTAATTTCTTAAAATGTAAGCATTTGTAATATTTTTCAATCCCAATTGTTTTCAGGACAAAACTATCATTCCATATGTGGAACTGTATCTAGGAATTATGAGCAAAGGAATCAACAGGTGTAAATGGGCATCTTTTTTAAAAATTGAAATGTTTATTGGTACATTACATATACACATCATGATTGCACTCCACTATGAGAATTTGTACCAGTATATGACACAACTTAATTCTCATTTTTTCTTATAGCCCTACCCACCTACCACCCCCACCCCCTATATACGTAAACTTTGTTTCCTTTCTTTTTTATTATAATGCATTATTTTCCCCCTTTACCCTATTTTGCTTTGAGTATTTTCTATTTCACAATATATAACATACAATTCTAGAACTCATTTACATCTTTATTGTCTCATACCAGAGAAAACATATGATATTTACATATCTGTGACCTGTTTATTTCACTTGTGATGATATCTTCAAGGTATGTCCATTTAAGTAGAAATGATTCAAACTTATCATTTTTTATGGCAGAGTAATACTCCATTCTGTAGAAGAACCACAGCTTTTTTATCCAGTCTCCAGTTAATGGACACTTGGGTTGCTTCCAAGATGTAGCAATCACAAATTGGGCTGCTATAAACATGGGTGCACATATGTCACTATGATATGAGTCTTTTAATTCTTGTGTGGATATACCTAGCAGGGCAATGGCCGGGTCAAATGGGATGTCCAATCCTAGCTTTTTGAGGAATCTCCAAACTGATCTCCACAGGGGTTGTATGAGTCTACAGTCCCAACAACAGTGGAGAAGGATTCCTTCTTCTCCGCAGCCTCGCCAACATTTGTTGCTGGCTAGCTCTGAAATGGCAGCCATTCTTTGTGGAGTGAGATGAAATCTCAGTGTTGTTTTCATCTGAATCTCTTAAATAATTAATGATGTTGAGCATTTCTTCACATACTTCTTAGATGCTTTTACATCTTCCCCTGAAAAGTGTCTGTTCATTTCAGATGACCATTTTTGTATTGGGTATTTAAATTTGGGTGGGCTGATTTTTTTAAACTCTTTATATATTCTAGAAAGTAACCCTTTGTCTGAGGAACAGCTGGTAAAGTTTTTTTTTTTTTTTCCCCCACACTGTTGGTTGCCTTTTCTCTCCGTTGGTGATTTCCTGTGCTATGCAGAAGCTTTTTTAAAGAATGGGGTCCCATTTGTTGATTTCCTCAGCCATTTCCTGTGCTATAGAAGTTATGTTCATGAAGTCTTTCCCTAAGCCAATGTCTTCAAGAGTTTTACCTAACCTGTTTTGCATCAGATTTAGAGTGTCTGCTTTAATATTTAGGTCTCTTATCCACTTTGATTTTAGCTTGGTACATGGTGAAAGAGCTAGGTATAGCTTTAGTCTTTGGCAAGTTAAAGCCCAGTTTTTCCAGCACCATTTGTTAAAAAGGCTATCTTTCCTCCATTGAGGATTTTTGGCTCCTTTGTCAAAGATGAGTTGGCTCAGGGTATCTGGAATAGTTTCTGGATTTTCTAGTCTCCTCCATTGATCCTCAGGTCTGTTACATTGCCAGTACCATGCAGTTTTTATCACAGTGGCTTTATAGACCGTAATGCCCTGAAATTGGAGCTGAATAGCAAAAGAAAGCCCAGGATCCTCACAAACACATGGAAACTGAAAAACATTCTGCTGACCAACCAATGTATCACAGAAGAAATTAGAAAATAAATTGAACAGTTCTTACAACTAAACGATAACCCCAGTACAACATATAGAAATTTATGGGACACAATGAAAGCAGTTCTACAAGGAAAATTCATAGCACTGAACGCCTACATCCAGAAAACTGAGCAGGCTCAGATAAACAATTTAATGTTGAACCTCAAGTGACTAGAAAGAGAGGAGCAAGACAAACCTAAAGCTCACACTAGGCAAGAAATTATAAGGATCAGGGCAGAAATTAATGCAATAGAAACTAAGAGAATAGTACAAAAAAACCATGGAATTCAAGAGTTGGTTCTTGAGAGGATAAACAAAATTTATAGACCCTTAGCCAACCTTATTAAACAAAGAAAGGAAAAGGCTCATATCTATGCTATTAGGAATGGAAACTGAGAAATTACTGCCGACCCAGAGGAAATCCAGAGGATAATAAACACCTACTTTGAAAATTTATACGTTAATAAAATAGAAAATGTAGAAGAAATGGATAGATTTCTAGACACATATGAACTCCCAAAGCTGAATAAAGAAGATATAGAAATATTAACTGACCCAAAATTCAATCGGTGAAATTGAAAATGTAATTTAAAACTTGACAACAAAGAAAATCCCTGGCCCTGATGGTTTTATTGCTGAATTCTATAAAACTGTTAAAGAAGAGTTAGTGCCTGTACTTCTTAAACTCTTTAATGAAATTGAAAGGGAAGCAGGACTCCCAAACTCATTCCTGGAAGCAACCATTACCCTGATTCCAAAAGCAGAGAAAGACCCAACCAAAAAAAGAGAACTATAAGCCAGTGTCACTAATGAACATCGATGCAAAAATCCTCAACAAGATATGGGCAAACAGAATACAGAGAATTATCAAAAACTTTATACACCCTGACCAAGTTGGATTCATCCCAGGTATGCAAGGATGGTTCAACATACGTAAATCAATAAATGTTATACACTATATTAATGGATTCAAGGACAAAAAACATATGAACATCTCAATGAATGCAGTAAATGGGTATGTTAACTCTCACTCATGACCCTTAGTGAGAACCAGAAAATTTTGGCAATGTTACCATGCCTTATGGTCTGCTGGGATAAAAGTCTTAGTTCTCATTTTTGAATTGGGCCTTTAAATTGGAGTGGACTGATTTTTTAAGCCCTTTGTATATTCTAGACAGAAACCCTTTTTTTGAGAAATGCCTGGTAAAGATTACTTCCCATATTGTTGGTTGCCTTTTTGCTTTACTGGTGGTTTCTTTTGCTGTGCAGGAACCTCTCAATAGTATGAGATCCCATTTGTGGATTTCTTATACTAGTTCTTGTGCTATAGAGGATTTGTTCATGAAATCTTTCCATAAACCAATGTCTTCAAGAGTTTTACCTAACCTGTTTTGTAGCAGATTTCGTGTGTCTGTTTTATTATTTAGGTCTCTAATCCACTTTCATTTTATTTTAGTACATGGTGAAAGAGCTAGATCTAGCTTTACACTTTGGCATGTTAAAGTCCAGTTTTTCCAGCACCACTTGTTAAAGAGGCTATCTTTCCTCCACTGAGGGTGTTTGGCTCCTTTGTCAAATATAAGATAGCTTAGTGAGTCTGGAATTGTTTCTGGATCTTGTAATCAACTCCATTGCTCCTCAGGTCTGTTGTTTTGCCAATACCATGCGTGGTGGTTTTTATTTTTATTTTTTTATCACAATGGCTTTGTAGTATAGTTCCAAGTTGGGGATAATAATGCCTCCCATCTTGTCCGTATTTTTTAGAATTGCTTTTGCTATTCTAGGTCTTGTGATTCCAGATGAATTTTTGAATTATTTTCTCTAGATCTGTGAAATATGCTGTTGGGATTTCAGTCAGGATTGCGTTGAATCTGTATAATAGGTATGGGAGTATAGCCAGTTTGATGATACTGATCTTCCAGCCCAGTAACAAGAGATGTCTTTCCATTTTCTGTTTTCTTCTTCTGTCTCCTTTTTCAGAGCACTGTAATTTCCACAGTAGAGGTCTTTCACTTCCTCTGTTAGATTGATTCCTAGATATTTCATTTTTTAAATGTTATTGTGAAGGGGATTGATTCCCCGATTTCTTGCTCAGTGAATCTGTTGTTTGTGTATATAAAGACTAATGATTTTTTGAGCATTAACCTTGTATCCAGCTACACTACTAAATTTGGTTTAATTTTTAGGATACTCTAGATAGAGCATCATTTCATCAGCAAATAATGACAGTTTAACTTCTTCATTTCCTGTATTTATTCCTATTAGTTCCTTCTCTTGTCTAATTGCTGTGGCTAATGTTTCCAGCACAATATTGAACAGAAGTGGTGAAAGTGGACATCTTTGTCTTGTAGCTGATCTTAGTAGGAAAGGTTTCAGTTTTTGACCATTTAGGGTAATGCTGGTGAATTAATTGTCTCATATGCTGGTAGAAATTCTCATTGTTGAGTGCAATCATGATGTGTGTATGTAAAGTACCAAAAAAGATTTCATTTTTCTAAAAAAAGTCTTAGTTCCAGAAAAGAGAACAAAAGTCTTAGTTCTAGTGAATACTTTTGTCCTCCATTCTGAGAAAACTGCTGTATTCTCATTTATACACAGAATAATTCTTTCATTCTAGCTATTGTTAGGAACTTGTTGTTGTATTTGGAAATTAAATGTTTAAGGAGATTTATCTGGTTGTAGAATTAACAAGATATGGATTGATCTGTTATCATGATATATCAAGAAAAATAGATTAAGAATACCTAATAGATTAGTAAAGCACAGTTCTAGGTATATCTATGGATGGCTGACAGGTTGGCCATTGAACAGGAAAGAATACCCATTTGTTTTAGGTGGCACCAACACATATAGTTTGGACACATATAGCTCAGGTGAAATTTAATATTGAAAGAAAAGGAATAGGGTGGCTTGTATCTAGGTGTCCCCCAAAGACTCATGCACTCATAGATGGGGCTTTACACAAGTGGCTGTATCTAGAATTGTGATACTGGGATTAAGGTTGGTTATTGATGATGAAAGCCTCTACTTCAGTATGGATGGTATCATTGAATAGTCTTGTAAACTGGATGGAATATAAAAGTATGGAAATAAGGCAGGCGGGTTTCCTTCTGATGCTTGCTTGCTGTTTCATTGCCCTCTGATTGCCATACCATGAACTATTTCTGTTCTGTGATGCCCCCCTGCCATGCTGCCTTGCCTAGAAATCAGCTACTATGGGCTGAAACCCCTACAAAATGTGAGCTAAACAAACATTTCCTCCTTTAACTTATGGATGTCAGATATTTTGCCCAAACAATGAGAAAAGTAACTAAGCCAGGAAATGCATCTGTTTTTGAAGAAGGTCAGCATTCACCATTGCCTCTGAGCATTTACTTCCACTTTCTTCACGCTTCCGACATGTTTATTTGGAAGCTCCAAAGATGACTCTCCAGTGAGTTTCCAGACCCTGGAGTTTACACTGATGCTGCTCCTTGATTCCTCCTGTTCTGCAGTTTCTATTTTGGACTGAGTAGCTACTGAGTTATGCAGCTCTCCTGTGTGCAGATGACCACTATGGGCCTTCCTACCTCTCATCTTGTTAGCCTGCCTAATAAATCTTCTTGTGTTACTGTACATATATCTTCTATTGATTCTATAACTGGAGAAATCCTAGCTGAAAGTGATCTGAATGATGTACTGAAATGTTGAAAATGACATCACAACTAATGTTTCCTGCATCTCAGTGATAGGCACCTACTGACAACTCCACATTTACAGGTATAAGTTATAAACTTTTATGTGCTTTATTGCAGGTGTTTTTGAATAGAAATTTTATCCATTGTTAAGTATTTGCTGTTAGTAGGTGAAGTGCCACATGATAGGTGGATTTTTTAAAAATCTTTATAAGAATGAAAATTAGACAAATTGTGGGGAATATGAATTAGGAACCAAAAATTTTTGAAGATGGACCTCAATCCAACATTTTCATTATGTGTCACTTTGACTACATCAACTCATTGTTTCTTTAAAATATGAGCTTGTTATTACTCTATGAGGAGTTTAAGTATTAGATATAGTATATCTGTAATATATTTAGGATAATTCCATCTATATAATAAGCTTTTACTAAATAGCCTATTTAGAGTTTGCTTTTATCGATGTTGTTATTAGAGATCACTATGAAGTTTACAATTGTCAGGGTTATACTCTGTAATTATTACATATATTTATAAAGTAGAAATAATGCTAACAGAACTAAGCATATCATTTCTTTCTTTTTTTTATGGGACAGGATGTTCTTATGTAGTTCAGTTTGGCAGAACTGAATGTACCGATTGAAATGAAACTAAAATTTATCTCTTTTTAATTTTTACTAGTTGAAAATGTATGAAGTAGGTGTCTGTAAGAAGTGAGAATTTAGCAAAAACAAATAGTGAAATGTGAATATTCACAGGAACAGGGGACAGAACTAGAATTAAAGTTGCTTTATAATCTATTTTTGTTGATTTACAAGGTCTTTCAAAGTAGAAATTAACAAACCAATTTATAGATGAAGAAGCTGTGGCCCAAAAGTTTAAATAACTTTCTCTAGATCACAAAAGTAGTTTGTATCAAAGCCAGGTGTTAAACACCAGTATGTAAAAAATTCTAACACTGTATATTTCCTATAATAAGATTTGTCTTCAAGTTAAATATCAGCATCATTGTCCTTTAAAATTTATGGGAAGTGGAGAAACATATATCAGAAATTTTAATAGCTTTTTGGCACCTCAAATAAGAAAGAAAAACTAGCAGCTTTGTTGGCTCACAAGCAACATAAAATAAAGCTAATATAATTTGGTGAAAATAATAATTTGAACATCAAGATTTTCATGAGTGTGACTTTTAAATAAAGAAAACTCACATAGAATAATTATTTTGGATAAAACTATAAAGTAATAAAACAAGTTTATTTGCATTTATTATGACAATGTAACTACATAATTATGAAAATGTATAATGCAATAAAAATGAAAGATTTGGTAAATCATGCTAAGAAAAAATGACTTTTCTTTAAATTTAACTAATTTTGAGATTATTATTACAAGATAGAAAATGAAATTTAAAACAAAGAAATTCACTGGTACAAAATTTAAAAGAAAAAACTGTCAAATTGTACAAGACAAATCAAATTTCAAGGAAATATATATACATCTTAC
Organism: Petromus typicus; assembly: GCA_004026965.1. Classification (NCBI taxonomy): domain Eukaryota; kingdom Metazoa; phylum Chordata; class Mammalia; order Rodentia; family Petromuridae; genus Petromus; species Petromus typicus. Next base: position 57,403 of record PVIR01001682.1, on the reverse strand, counting down.
ATGGAAGATTTTATGAAAATCAACACCCCATTTGTCTTTTTTTGGATATAATTTAAAAAAAATGTTTTTCCCGGGTATTTTAAATCTACCTCCTACAAAATATTGCCCTTGAAGCTATTTCTTTTTTTTTTTTTTGAAATCTTTATTGGTACAGTACATATGCTATTTCTAAATTATTAATTCACTCACTTGTTAAGACCGTGCACAGTGCACAGCACAATAGTGGACTTTGTTAACCACACAAATAGGTATAAATGTAAACTCATTCCCAGAAGCCCCAGTGGTCATTGAAATTAAATGTAAGGACTTGATGAGATAAGCCAAGGGGTTTGAGTAGCAGAAAATTTCCAGTGCCTAAAAGAAAAATGACAGATTATAGGTTGCAGAATAAACTAGAGAATCAAGATATTATTTGGGAGGGGCATTTCCAATGAAGACAGCAAAAATTGAAGATCTGGAGAGAACTGGGGATGAAGATCAGTGGTAGTGTTTGCTTATCAAGTACAGAACGGGAAAAAACTCACAAAGAACAAGGAAAATGAGCATTTAGACCTTGAAAAATAAGAATCTCACTAAGAGACAATCAACCAAGAACAAATGCTAGTAGAGCAATAGGGAGAAAAGAACCTTTCTCCACTGTTGTTGGGAGTGTAGATTAGTGCAGCTACTGAGAAATCAGTGAGGAGGTTCCTCAAAGTAACAAGATTAGAGGTCCCATTTGACCCAGCTACTCCATTCCCAATTATCTTCCCAAAAGAACTAAGAGCGTCATACCACAGTGTTATGTGTGTACCCATGTGTAGAGCAGCACAATCTGTAATAATAGCTAAATCTTGGAAACAAACATCAAATGCTCATTAACTCAATAAAGAATCAAGTGTGTGTAGTACTACTCAGCTATAAAGAAGGATAAACTTGAGACATTTCTAGGTACGTGAATGCACCTTGCTACCATACCTTTAAGTAAGTGTATTTACCATTGTTACTACTAATTATTTTTTGTGAAATTTTATTTTTCATGTAAGCATTTTTATATTTTTTATTAACATCTACTTATATTAAAATTTAAAAATGAAAAGAAAGACCTTGAAAAATAAACTCAGGAAGCTCAAAGAGACATGAGTATTTCCTAAATAAATAAATAAATAAATGAATAAATAAATGTTTTTAGCCATTAAAATAAATCTTATAGTGATTTCTTTGTCATATTTTTCCAAAATGAATTGTACAATGATCAGAATCTCAGACAACCATGAAAATTTTAAGTCCTTTACTTATTCTTCAAATATGTATTGGAATCATGTCTTTTTTATTAATAAGCTTGAAAGTTAATGATGCAGTGGTGGGAGAGATGGACTGCATTTTTATTTTAGTGATACTAACAGCCTATTTGGAAACATAGGATTTAATGAATTAGTAACCCAAAATACTATTCCCAGTTGTTTTGAAGAATAAGAATGAGAGGAATAGGCTCACAAAGCAACTTATTCCATGCTCCTTGGCATGTACTGTCCTGATTGTGCATTATAAAGTCAAGGAGCATCTTTTGGAAAAATTATGGTGTGAAAGTTTTTGAACATTCTTTGAAGGAGGAAGTTCTGTTGAGAATGACATAAGCAACCACCAAACACAGAAGCTATACTGGCCAGAGTGTACAGCTTAGATTTGGGGCTGAGCACTGGAGTTAGTATAAAATTCTCACAGTTCATAGTTAGCCAGGGGACAAATGGGGGTGTGTTGTGAATGACATCAGAAGGATGTAGATGGGTATATCTGAGAAATGGAGTTGACAGGGCAGGTCAGTTGTACATAGGGGGTGAGGTAGAGAGGAATGCGAGCTTCTCCATGCATTATTAACTGCAAATGATCGCAGTGATAAGTACACAAATGTGTTGGGTATATTAATGCATTATTTTTTCTTACTTTGAATGAGTTATTGTACCATAACTCAAATAGCTATTAGACAGTAGGATACATATGAAACTGGCTCTAAATTTCTATTGAAGATTTTTGCAAGAGTATAAAGATATTCTAAAGGGAGATAATGTTTACAATACAAGTAAGATTGATTTTCTAGAAGCATATTAGATAAGTGAGCTTCAATGGATTTTTGCACATTGGTTTAATCCTTGGGTTTATATTAAGGAACACTGTGGTTGGTGAGGAAATCTTTTCCGATTCTCAATCCTTTGCCTTTTATGCTTGCCAGATAACCAGGGATGAGGTCCTCATACCTTCCCAGTAATCAGCTATTGTCATCAGAGTTTGCATAATCCCCTACCTAATTACTTCAGGAAATATAGGCTTCCAGATTTTGATTTCATTTACCTGCAGTGATATGGATCTTATATAAATTCTGCCATTGTCGCTTTGATGAGTGACTCTTTCTATCATATTCACCTTCACTGTGAATATTAAGTGTGGAAAGGTATGTAACTAAGCCGAGCATACATCAGGTGCACTGTGACTGTTATTTTGTATTTCACCCCAAGGAAGAATCTTTATTCTATTTTTATTTCTTTCCAGTCTATATTTCCAATCACTTCTTTCCTGTATGGCAGTAGGCTATTCATATTTGCTTCACTTAAATCCCAGGATATCTATTGCTTTGTTTGGCATATTCCCTGGATCTGTTTTTAGATGAATTAGTTTAGGGAAAAATCCACTGTGGGATCAGTGTGCACCTGCCGATTGCTATTATTTTACCTAGTCAAGAGAGGTATAGTTACAAGATACAAAGATCTGACGTGGGCCAAATAATCAGAACTCAGCTTTAAAAATAGAGTAATAACAATATGTGATTCTACAGAAAGAAAGGAACTCTGCACAGATCACACTGACTCTAAATTTATATTTCAATTTTAATATTTTGCTTACCAAAGCAATCACACCCCTGATATCTTATTAATGATATAAGAAGAGGTGACATCTTTCTCACTTACAGACAAGAAATTCAGAAGGCTTTGATGTCACCCAAGGTCTGAGATCTAAGTTCAGTACTGAGTCTTAGCAAATGAGCTCTTTTTGTAAATCACATATACTGAAATCAGAGAAGCAAGAGTTCTTTAACATATTTCATAGTTAAAAGAATGGAGAGCTATACTCCAGCTTATGCGAAGGGAAAATTGGTAGAGCAGGGTTAAGAATTTTATGCCCTGATTCTCAGCTTCTTCAGTGCATCACTTACTGAATGCCATTTTCTAGGCTTTAATAGTTAGCAATAATGATTCAGTGCAGATAAAACACATCCCAACGCTTGCGTGGGGAAGACAGAGAAGCGCAAGTGAGAGCACTATCAAGTCTTATAATATTCTATGATTGCTCCACGTGAGGAGCGGGTGATCCAGGTGTTGTATCACTAGGATGAAGATTCCATGTAAAAGATCAGGGCACACATGTAAATGTTAATGGATACAGTGCAAGAGCGATATGTTTCAGGAGTTGAGATGACTGAGTCAGGAAACTGAATTTATATAGATTTATAAAGAAGAAGGATGAGTTAATAGAAAGGATAGGAATAGAATTTGTAGCAGTGCATTGGAAGGATTGTGTAGGGTTTTATCCGGCTATAGAAAGGTTATAAGCTGAGCTTCAGCTTTCTGGATTTGTATAATTCTCCACAATGGTTCAAGCAAGCTCTGTCTAAGTATTTTCTTAGTGAATATCTATCAAATAATATTATTTCATTCACAAATTTATATTACTGAAGTCAGATGAGTTAACAAATTGTGTACTAATATAGTGAATAAGAAACTTGCAGGTGTGCCAAATTGTCTAAATGATCATTTTTCCCAATTTTGGTCTTATGTGATTTACATAGAGCAGGAAAATACATTTCTACTTCATACTAAGAAAAGCAGACAATTAAAGTAATATCAATAGCTGGGATTATGAAAAATGAAATGATAAAATATTTTTAGCCTTAAATATATAATATCATAACTTAGATATGATTTTATAACATATTCAATGTAGTTAATAAGCAAAATCTGGAGACTTTGTATAAACTATCGACACAGACAATGATCTTGGGAAAAATACCAACTTTTTAATTCAATTTATGAAGTACATTTGAATAAGTTCAGGTTATATCTCCAACATCATACTTTGCATTAAGTTTATACATAGGAGTGGAGATAGACATAGATTATATTGAATGTATGATAGTGGAATAAAAAGCCCTGTATATAAAGAATAAGACAGAAAAGTCTTGTAAGAAAATTTGTAAGAAAATGCAAGCAAGAGAAGATTTATTCCTGTCCAGGGAAGTCAGTGAAGGCCTCATAAAATACAGACTTCAGGTGAAAACATGAAGAATGAGCAGGCATAGGCAGAGATACAAATGTGTAACTTAAATTCTGGGAAAAAATAGAATAAGATCAGGCATTTCTCAAAAGACCTAAAAGAATTTTAATACTTTTGGATGTTGGAACAAGAGTCAGACTGATCAAAGAGAATTGTTAGGAGCTGTAGAGATCAGATCAGAACATGTAATGTCTAAGAATATATACAAATAAACTTAAATTGTATCTTGGAAGCCAGCTGGAGATACTGATGAAGTTTAAAACTAGGAATGACATCCAAAACTTGTTGGAAAGCGCATTTGTGTAATGCCAAAAGTGAGTTACTTAAGGATAGAGGAAGTCTCCTTACATGGATCAAGCTAAGGACTCTTTTATTCTAGCTGAGGTAGATGAAGAGAAAATGTCTGAACCAATGAAAAAATATACGCCAGTGGTCCCATTGAAGTGGGCTAGCTTTCTGCACCGTCTTGAAAAACAGATAATCAGTGCCATTTAACAGTCACCATATCTAAGACAGAGACGGGGAAAAGATAAGATGTTTTGACTCATAACAATGTTAACCTGAAGTGCTTTGCTTGGTTTTAGGACCTTAAATCAAATTTTGAGTTTCAGGGCAAAAGACTATTGAAAGAAAAAAAATATTTACAATTACTACTGATATGTATGAGTGCTAATTTTAGTTTAATGGCATTTGTCTGTTTGTATGTAATTTGAATTATTTTGTCCAACATAGGACATCATAATTAATCCAAGGTTTGCATGCTTAATTAATCACATTCATATAGCTAAATATGACTATATAGTTTTCAGTACATTCATAAAACTCTTTTCACTTTAGAGTAAATATGATATGGTACTTACTACTACTAATTATTATTAAAATACTCTCCAAGGCATTAGTAAGCCAGTAGCTATTACTATTAAGAAATAATTTGAATATATTTTTCTTTAAGATCTGTATGTGAATCAAATGTCCCAGAGTTCTAGAAATGCTTTTAAAAACAGAAACTAAAGGGGGCATTGCTGAGATACAGGAACTAAAAGAAGCTTAAGTATCAGGACCCCTTGCTAGCATAGCTTTCTTCCATGATAACTAGCAACATATCCAGCTTATCTTCTTTAGATTTAAAATTCAATCAAATGTAATGTTTAAAACATGTCCTGTTAACAGGCTCTTGTCATATTGATAGACCGTTCACATCTGTCTTCCAGTCAGGTATTGTCAAGGCTGCTGGAATAATGAAGTGAGCTTGCACAGGTCAATAGGAAAAACTGAGGTCAGTGAAAACAACATAAGATGTGTAGTGTGTGGCTACAATACTTGTGTCAACAATAAACTTATTAACAAGCAACATCATTCAGAGTATTTTGATGAGGGACCAAAAGAAAACATAAATGTCTACCCTGCCCAAATCATATCTCATCTGGGTATGAAGCTTGATAAATATGTCCCTAAATTTGACAAGCATCCTAAAGTTGTTTGTGGCAGCACCTGTGTGACTGGTGACATAGGAACTGAAGAAATAAATAAGTCTGATACAGAATGCCCTATTTTATATGCAGAAAAATATTCAAATTGTGAAGGAATGGTTTTATGGCCCAAATTTACGAGACTGAAAGAATAAAGTACTGTGAGCCTGTTTGTGTGTATAAATATTACGCCATTTCACAGATTTAAAAATTCTTAGTTGTGTTTGTCAGTTTTAAGATTCCCAACTTGTCATGATTACTGACAATTGGTCCGTTTATTTTACTTGTAAGTATTCTATTTAGTTCAAAACATTGGTAATTCCTGTTTTGTACGAAAGCCTTCTAAAGTAGTAGAAATTAGACTAGGTGATAAGTGACTGAAATTGTCCAACACTGCAGAGGCTGAGAGAATCCTAAGAATGGTGAAAGGGTCTGTTCCTTTTGAAAAATATATGTCTGAACTAATACAAAGTGTCCTGTCTTTCACCCATCCAACCCAATCCTTTCTCAATCAAGAAATGTCAGTGAATTCTGTTATACTCACAATGCATTGTGAAAAATTGCTGGGGTTTTTTTATTTTTTTTTTACCTTTGACCCAAAAGCTTATTGTATTTTGTGTGTGGACCAGAACAAGAATTTGAAAACTGGAGATTAAAAAGAGGATTTAAGGAAATGTGAAACTTTAGAACTTGTAGAAATTTAGAGCACAATCAAGATTCACATAAGACACTGAAGGGTTTGAGATTTTTCCATACCTCCACAGGAAGGTAATTCTCTTATCTTCCTATTTCACAAGTGTGCTCTTCTTTACTAAAGGAAAAACAGAGAGAAGTGGAGAAAAAGAAGTAAGAGAAAAGAAGAATGAGAGAAAATGGAGGAAGGCTGGAGGAGGGAGAGAGCAAAATATTAAAGAAAGTAAAGAAATGAGGAAAGTAGAGTGTGTGTTGATTCCTATATGAATTTCTCATTGGTCATCTCAAACTTTAAAGCCCAGTCTTCATCCATCCACTGTCAGGTCAACGTTTGCAAGTCCTTTCTCAGCTTAGGCAAACTTGTGATGGAAGACACAAGTGCCAAGTAGATGCCTACATGAAATTTACAGGCTAATTCGATGTTTAAGGATAAAAATATTTTTGAAATAGCACAAAGTACATTTATTTCTACTTAATAGTAAAGGGAGAAGTCAGGACCATCTATCTATAAGACTAAAGAATTAGAAGAAGAGCCAATATAGAAAATATAGAGGACTATTAATTCTATGAGTTGACAAAGTATAAAGAGATGATGATTATGATAGAGTTTTCAGATCATGTTAAAGAAATAAATGCCTAAGGGACTTGAAAAATTTTACTCTTGGAAGATTATTGTAATAATCATGTTACATGGACTGAAATTGAGTTTGGTACTAGGCATTAAACAAAGTCCAACTGGAAATTATAAAAGCCTGAAAAACAGCAAATAGTCAAAGATAAAGAATAGAAAATAGAAAACAGCAAATAGTCAAAGATAAAGAATAGAAAATAGAAAAGATTTATTACAAAATTACTAAAATCTGAAACTAAGTGATCATGAAAATCAAACAAAAATATAAATTTTGGAATTATTTTAAAATGTCTGTCTTACTCAATTTTGCCAATTAAGACTGAGGAAACCAAAAACAGTTCAGAAAGTATAAAGATATTTCTGAAATACTAGAATCTGCCAGTACACTAGTGAGTGCTCTTCACATCAGAATCTTCAGCTCTCAAATAGCCTCAGCTTAGAAAGCTTAACAATGCATACAGTCTCCAGGAGGTACCTACAGATTAGCTACTCCTGATGTGGCCATAAAAGTAGCCCCATCCTTCACATTGCATGTAACTATATCATAACATGTGATTATTTTATTTAATGCCAGGTTTGCCCTCTGGAATATAAACTCTGCCAGGAATTCAGATCTTGAGGAAGCACTTAGTAAGTACCTTGCACATTTTAAACAAACAATAACATTTGATAATGTTGGCTGATACTAAAATTATACTTGAAGAAAATAATTCCACAGGATTAAATTGAACATATATAAAGATCCACTTAGTTACACTTTTAAAAGATTGGTTTGTGCTTTCTATATAGAGTTTGTGTCATGTATTAAATGTATTCAGTGTTAACTGATATATCTCAGGTACTTTTGTTGGAATCCAGTGAGATACCTAAAGAACTGTAAAAAAAAAGGGAATGAGATATTGTAAGCAAAAGAAAATGAGTTCAGCTGACAAAAAATATGTGTGTGTGTCTGTTGTTACTATTTATTGCCAAGGACATAAGAACATTGATCTTTTTTATAGCAATATGTAATTCAAAATCCTGCTTTATTTGCTTTAGATATAAAGGCATAAATTTATTTTTCCATTTACATTCCAGCAAGTTGGAGTTGTGAGCACAAATACAATAAAATGCGTGTTGATTTCCACCATCTCTTGAAAGTGGCATTTCTATTACTTCCCAGTCCAGAGGTTTCTAATTCACAGTATTTCACATTAATGTTAGACTTGCTGTAGGGTTTTTTTTTTTTTTCTTTAACCATCTGATGCCTCTAGGAAAAGTTAGCTCTCCAGCTTTCTGAAGTATTAGTCATTTTTAGCACTCAGCATGGAGGGCAATGGAAGTAGAAGAACATAGACCCACCCAGAGGCAACACATCTTAATTCCATCACTTCAGAAATGTATTACTGGCTGGCTGCCTTTCTTGCTTATTGATGTATAGAAAATTTTTAAGTTCCTTATGAGAATGATTTTTTTTTTCTAGAGCATCCACATTTGTGTATAAGCAAATGGATTTTGTTTTCTACAGATCTACGAACATGAAATCAAATTGGTTTTTGAATTACCTATTGAGAATAGCACTGCATTCTTATATACAAAGAAAACCATACATTTTATTGCATAATAATAAGCCCCATGGAACACTTTGAAGTTTATGAGGTTCTTTGATATATAATATCTTGTATGTTCTCAAAGCAAGCTTTTGAGTTTATGAAGTTAGAATTGTGATCTCTTTTTAAAAAAAGACTTGCCTGAGGTAAATCGAATATGTAGAAGGGTATAAACACAGATGTTAGGGGTTCAGTAGAAACTGTCAGTATATTGTTATGTGTAAACATTGAAATATTCTCATGGGATAATGTGAGTGGTGTGATCAGGATGGCAGTCATTGCGAAGCATCATATAACGAAACGACACAGTATTATTCCATGGTATTGCTAGATTGTGATTATACTTAATCAGCTCTTTTTTGTACATATCCCCTCTCAGGTATGTATCAAATAAAATATCCAGAATACCTACAAGTGCTACATCTTTTGGTGTAAAGGAGAAAATATCAACACACAAAAAAATGTCTCTTCACACAGTCACTAGATTTGTGTCTTTTGGAAATGTACTGATCCCTTTGAAATTCCATTTTTATTATATTTTTATTTTTCACCTTCTTATTTTATTTTTAAATAGCTTTATTGGTACATATTATACATACATTATTATCACATGAAGTATTGAGAATTTGTCCCTGAACATGACACATCCTTTTTCCCCTGCCCTCCGAACAACCCCCAACCCCTATACATGTGTGCTTTGTTTCCTTATTTTTTATGATAAAAGCTTTCTATCTGTTCTTTTCTTTCCCCTACCCACCTTTTCCCTTTTCCTTTTGAACATTTTCTTCCTACTTCACATTATCTATCATACATTTGGGCATTCATTTCATACTGGAGAAAAGATATGTATTTACATATGCATGTCCTGTTTTACTCTTTGGTTATAAAAGTGAAATGGCACACCACATATAAGGTGGGTTAGCCAAGCAGACTAAGAAATATATATTTTTCTTTTTTCCCCTTGATCCATCCTCATGCACAGAGCAGCAAGGATGAAACTCACATGGCTCCTAAGTATGTGTCTAAAGTTTCTTCCCCATCTCACACTATTGTGTAACTCTGTTATATATGAGAATGATAAAACATTACACATCTCAAGGAGAAACTTTGCAATAAAGAAGCAAAAAATCAATCACATCATTTAATTCATGTTAATATTTATGTGACTTGAAAAGTAACTGTAAGATTTTGCTTAGCTGTGAAATTACCACCTTTCCAAGGCTGTAAGGAACCATAAAACAAACTGGACGAAGAAAGTTGAATATCACACATTTTTTTTCTTATAAAAAACCCAAATTATAAGTAACCAAAGAAGAACATAAAAGGTATGTGTAAGAAAACAGAGAGATAGACTTTATGGAGATGTCATGGGGACATTGGGCCAGGAGATAATGGAAGAGAGGGAATGGAAGGGAAAATTTAAAAATTCCAGCTTCTGTATACACATGTACAGCTTCCTATGATTAATCTATTTATTAAAAACATCAAAAAATTCAGTGCTGTAAATAAGAAAATGGAAGTCATGAGAATTAAAAGAGTCTTAGAGAGATGTAGAACACATGTGTGTGCAAACAGAGTGGCTCTCCACACAGACAGAAGCAGAAGGAGGCTGTGAGAATGGGTTGGTCAATGAAGAGATGAAGAATTTGCGCTTTCCAGGAAGGAGACGTGCTTAAGGAAACAAGGTCTACTGTGCTTTTTAGAAACAGCATCTTTTTCATCTTCCAATGTTCTAGGAAATTTACACTGAACATATGTGCCATGCCCAGAGATCTGAACTCTTTTTTTAGGGTTTTTTTTTTTTTTTTTTTTTTTTTTTGAGACAAGGTCTTGCTTTGTGGTTAAGGCTGGCCCTGAGCTCAGCCTCAAACTCACATCACAGCAATCATCCTGCCTCTGCCTCCCAGGTGCTGGGATTACAGGCGTGAGCCACCACATCCGGCACTGTGGCATGTGGTACTGGTTGCTGCTGGGCGTGAGTCTCCACACCCAGTATGGTATGTGGTTACCCAGGATCGAACCCGGGTCCTTGCACTTGCAAGACAGGCGCCGGAACCACTGAGCTAACTCCCCGGCCTCAGAGATCTGAAGTTTTAAAAATATGTTTAGGAGTTATTTGTACTCATTCTGAACAGGGCCTTTTCATTTCACTTGCCCATATTTTGATTGGGTCTTTTATTTTGAATAGCCTAACTTTTATTAATTAGGTATTTTAGATATTAATTCTTTGTCTAAGGAACAGCTGGAAAATCTGGGAAAGAAAAGGGAAGTTACTAAAATGTTTCCCTTTATTATGTGTGTCCGTACATAGGAAATACAATTTCTCTGCTTGCTTCTTTTTTGATTATTTATTCTCATCCTGTTTTTTCTGTTCATTCTGACTTCCAGATCCCAAAGTTCAGTGGAGCAGCCTTACCGTTTGTAAAGACAGGTCATAACAGGAAGAGGGCATAATTCTTTTTTTTTTTTTTAATCTTTATTGGTACATTAAATATACACATCATGATTGCACTCCATAATGGGGATTTGTACCAGTATAAGACACAACTTAATTCTCATTTTTTCCCATAGCCCTACCCATCCTACCACCCCCCCATATACATAAAATTTGTTTCCTTACTTTTTTGTTACAATCCCAACATTGTCCCTTTTCACCTTATTTTACATTGAGCATTTTCTATTTCACAATATATAACATACAATGCTAGGACTCATTTACATCTTTATTTTCTCATACCAGAGAAAAGATGCGATATGTACCTATCTGTGCCCTATGAGGGCATAATTCTTGATGGCTCAATTATATGAATCTATCTAATTTGTATTATAATGCTTCCAAAGAAACTCAAATTAGATTTCCCAGAATTTTTATTTTTTGACTAGAAGTAGAATTAAACAAGTATTATTATATTCCCACATTGTCTAAAACAAATGGGCAAATAGCAAATTTAAATGACTCAATACAATTTTTAAAAATAAAATTTAGAGTCTAAAATATTTTGAGAATTGGGAGAGTTTAGGGTTTCAACCTCACGTGGTCACCGAGAACCCTGGAAGTCAACAGCCTGGTGGCTCAGTCTGTCTTCTATTGAGGGTCATAGATCGAGACAGAAAGCACACATGATCTTCGCTGTCTTCACTGGGGGTGACCCATGTCACCTCCAGTCTTGTTCTGTTGTTCAAATTTCGTCATAGAAACTCACCTCCATGAAAGGAGCTGAGTGAATCTATTGATGTGCCCAGAAAAGTGGAGGCCCACAAAAATGAGCAGCTCATTCTTACCATGTGATCTTTTGTGAACTAAAATAGTTAAATAGAAACTTTCATAAACTCAGGTTCAGCCACATAATTGGAGTGGTCCAGTGCAAAATGTAAATACAAGATTCCTTATTCTGAAAACAGGAGAATATAAATGACTTTTGTTTTGTTATGAGGTATTCATTATAGATTTCTATACTGAAAATATAAGGTACAGAGCAAAATTCATTTTCCTCTCTTTACCAAATCTACCTTAACACACTGTATATGTGTGTGTGAGTTTGTTGGTCTGTCTTTCTGTCTGTCTACGTTTAAAATTTTAATTCTCCATTTAATATCATCATTTTAGGAAAATGGAGAGATCTGTGGGGCTTATGTAGACCTTCATATATATCTAGGGCTCCAGCTTAGGACTCAGTGTATATGAATGGCTCACCACATGCTGGCTGTCCCTTTCCCTCAATCACTGAAATAGTGCTGCACCAACTGTGGGTGAAATCCAGTCAAGCTCCCTCCCTCCAAGCTTGTCATTTCAACTCATGGCAGGTAAGAGGACCCTCCCCAAGCATTGTAATCAGAACATGTTCAGTACTCGACTCCAAGCTGGGTCAGAACTTTGACTCCACTGAGTCTCTTGTGCAACAGCTGAGGCACTGACAGCTTGTGATAGGGTAATGTCAGCTTCCTACTCTGAGACCCCATGGAGTATGCATACCCAAGGCTGAGACTCCTGAAGACCATGCTGAGGCTCCTGTTAGGGTTGAGGGCTAAAGCACAGTGTCGTGTTTCCATGAATTGTTTCTGTTTCAGAAGAAAGAGTTATAGCAGTCTTGAGACAATGGAAGAAAAGGTGATGTTGATCAAGTCCAGACTCCCAGGAGCTGAGTCAGTGGTTGGGTATCTTTGCAGTAGGACAGAGAAGTGGTCAAAGAGCACCTTGACTATAAAACAAGGTTGTAAGCCAATGTGTCATTGTCCCCTTAGTGGTCCCCAAGAGCCCCAGAAGCCACCAGTCTGGTGGCTCACTCTGTTTTGTACTGAGCTCATACAAACCACAAATGCAAAGATAAATAATTATGTCAAGATAACTGCAGATCAATAACCTTCCTTGCCTGCTTTGGTTATGCCATCTTAATGTTCTTGCCTTGCACAAAACACAGTGCTTTTCTTATCCTAAACTCCCTGTGAAATGCCATAGTGGTTTTAAGGGACAGATCTTCTTTTTGCATTAATTACATTACACTGCCAATGTCTGGGAGATCTATCGGAGCTTTAATATTGGTTCCTATTCAAAACCAATGGTCATATTCTTCTCATCCCATACTTTTTACTGTCATTTCTTCTCTGAAATTATTCTTTGCCTTCAAATTTTTGCTTGTTTAAATACTTTATAAATTTATTTCTTTTAACTGTTCCTAAAGGAACAGTTCTTCTATGATCATTCCAGAAGAAAGGATTTTTCCTTTCCTAAATTGGATTACTTTCTCCAAGTGGAAGTGTACATATCAGAGTCACTTTAGAAAATGTATGAGACTGCACTTATTCTCATTTTCTACACAGCTCTAGACTTTTCTTGGTATAGTATATTTACTATTGAAATATTCATTTTAATGCCTAAATTTTATCAGTTATTACTAATTTCTAGTATTATACTTGTGCATGTGCCAGTCTCTCTGGATTGGATACAACTTTTGCATGGAACAATATGCTTCTTAATAATATTTTCTCATGAGGCAGAAACACTTGATATATGTTTATTTTTGGAATCATTAGATTAGATTTCTATCAATTGTGATATATGGACCCTGAAACAAGAGTGCATACATAAGGACTAACCCCAGTCTTCATGTCAAATGCCTTTGTTTTGCAATGATTGTAAATCCTGAAATCTGCCTCAGATAAAATAAGATATGCTTTCCATTTGGAAAACTAGCATAAGTATCAATATTTGAGAAGCATGGCTTTAATTTAAGTACAAAACCTAAATCATGTAAATTTTTGAATTAAAATTTTGGGTGGTTGCATGGTGTTTGTTGGTTACTAGACTACATCCCCAATCCTTTTTTTTTTAAAGACAGGGTCTCACTTTGTAGTTCAGGCTGGCCCTGAGCTGAGCCTCAAACTCACAGCAATCTTCTTGCCTCTGCCTCCCAAGTACTGGGATTACAAACATTAGCCACCAAAGCCGGCACTATGGTATGTTGTTTGTGGTTTCCGGGATCAAACCTGGATCCTTGAGCTTGCAAAACAGGCTCTGGAACCATTGAGCTAAATCCCTGGCCCCCCAATTCCTTTTAGTTTAGTTTTAAATTTTGAGATATATTCTTACTAAGTTGTATACACTGGCCTCAAGATTATCTTTTTCCCTCATCATCTCAAGTAGCTACTATTACAGATATGTGGAGTAGAGCCTTCTTCTAATGTTACTGTCTTCTCTTGTGAACTATTTTCTTTTGTGTTATTATTCTGAATCCTAGAATATAAGTTATATAACTACTTGACTAAAATGGGAATCTGAAGTAGTCAGCAGCCCCAAAGTCAGACTCTACATGAACTGGCTCCTATTGTGAACTGAAATATTACCTTTTCTTTTAATTCATCAACTAAGATATGCAATTAAGTTAGAAAATCTTAACAATGTGGGACAGTTCTTACACAGAATAGCTCAAAATAATAAATTACAATATGAAAAACAAGGTGATTCAACCACCAACACCATGACCCTGCCCACCTCAGCTTCACTTCTCTTGTCGTATTTAAGCTTCTTGTGCACTTAGTTAAAACGTTTTGCACTAATTTGTAATATCAAATAATCTATCCCAGTTTCCTGTAACTTGATATATAACATATGTAGTTTATCCATTGCTCATTCTCTTCCATGATATTTAGGATTTTATATAAATTACTTTGTTCAGTCACCATAACATATCACTAGTATTGGTATTGCTATTTCATACTTGAAGATACTGAGGCACAGAAAGATTTTTTATAGCATAACTCTCAAGGCCACTTGATCAACATGCATATTCTAAGAAACTGCAGAGGAACTACCAATATATAAATGTTCAAAAAAGGCATAAGTATCTGCATTCTTCTAGTACACTGGGGAGTTCAATTGAGACTACAATTGAGCCTAGAGTTGAGAACCACTAAATATGCATTTAAGAGTGTAGTGAGAGTTTTCAACTAAACTTGACACTTCAGTAAGAAATAGAATGTTAGCTTTTATCTGCAAAGTATTGCCTCATTTGACAAAGTATACAATCTGAATCTTGTTATGGGGCTTTTAAAATTTTTGGTGTTATTGTGGTGGTGTTGGTAGAGGTGGTACTCTTTCAAATATTTGTATAATAAAATGTTGAGCATGGGTTTTAGGAGTGAAAGAAAATTTTAAAATCTCAACTTTTGGAGCTCCTGGGAAGGAGAATCATCAGATCAACTTGAATGACACCACTGCAGGAAGCAAGGAGAGATTATATCTTGAAAAGATTTGGTTTCCATGCATTCATTGAATACTAAAAGAAAACCAGGTGCAGTGAATTCTTGACTTATGAACATTCAAGTTACAAACTTGCACAGGAGTACTGTATAAGATTCACTTTTGAATGTTCTCCAAGAAAGGAACTCAATCACAAGTTATTGACTCACTGTCGTCACTTTGGGTACAGGTCACTAGTAAATCAGTTTCAATGTCTTGTTAAGACTAAAGCACTGAAAGGACCAATTAATATTGAAGAGAATGAAAACAGATAGCCAGAAATGGATTCTGCAATTTGTTGTGAAAGGTCTCACAAGAGAGGTGAGAGGTTTTAGGAAACAGAAGATGGAAGGCTTGGAATGTTCTGTTCCTGCTACCATAGTCCAACACCATAGCCAGAAAGCAGAAATTCTGAATTATTCCCTGAAAAATTCTATTCTTATTAGTGGAACATTTCCCATAATAGTCTGAATAACTTCAAGAACTTTAACAAACACTGATGCCTGGAACTCACTAATGTTGATGGAATTAAAATGAATTTGAATGGGTCTGGGAGTTTTATAAGTGATGACTGATGCTGATTTGCCTGGAAACTACTGCTAAGGGATGACTTTGGTGTGTGTGTGTGTGTGTGTGTGTGTGTGTGTGTGTGTGTGTGTGTGTGTGTGTGTGTGTGTTTTGATTTCAGCCAATAAGTAGAGTGAACTCTCTTCACCCAGTATTTGCCAATATAGCCTCACCATCTTGCCGCAATAGCTCTCTTTTCTGCTCTTTTGTTTTTCTAGAATCTGGTCCTAGAATTCCCTTCTGCTATTTGTACCTATTCCCCTTAATATAGTTCCCTAAGAAATGCCTCTGCTCATAATCTTTTCCTGCCAAAAAAATTTTTAGTGAATTAATAGAAATAGTGGTAAGTCTCTGAAGCAAATAAAAAGTATCTGTCTTTGGACTGAAAGTACTGAATCTGCACCCACATAATCAGTCCTGTTTCCCACTAAGGATGCACCTTTCAAAACACATGAAGATTTTTTTTCCCTATAACTTCCCAAAAATTTGAATCCCATCCTGCTGCTGTCTTGCTAATAGATCCTTAAAAAGGATGAATTAAAAAAATCATTAAGGATTGTGCTGGAAATGGAACACAGTGATTCTCAGTCCCCCCTGTACACTGTACACCTGTAGAGTTACCTATAACAAAGTGTCACCCCCCAGGTTTGATTCAGCAATATAGACTTTTTTTTTTTTTTTAGGTTTTTGGAGACAGGATCTCGCTTTGTGGTTCAGGCTGGCCTTGAGCTCAGCCTCCAACTCACATCACAGCAATCCTCCTGCCTCTGCCTCCCGAGTGCTGGGATGACAGGCGTGAGCCACCACGCCCGGCACTGTGGTATGTGGTACTGGTTGCTGCTGGGTGTGGGTCTCCGGGGAATCGAACCCAGGTCCTTGCGCTTGCGAGACAGGCGCCGAAACCACTGAGCTAACTCCCCGGCCCCTGTATAGACTTTTTTTTTTTAAAGCCCTTTAGGTTATTATAGTATGCAGTCACTTTGAAAGCCACTGCTATAATGAGAAAACATCTCAACATGACATAAAAATTTTAGTTTATCAAGTTGTCAATTAATACTTTAGAGATCTAGGAATGACTGAAGGGAAATATAAGGATTTAGCAGGAGGAAAGAATTTTACTAGACAATGGTGTGACTCCACTTCAGAAAGGAACAGCATGATGATCAGTGTGAAATTAGAGAGGTGACATGAGAAATAAGAAGGAACTTTTCTATCTGAAGAGAGATCAGTGATGGTGTCTAGTGAATGGCTTTCAAATTGAAGGAGTGAATTTTAAGTTTTTCTTGATGATTGGGAGATTCTTAAAATAATTATTATTTGAAGAATGTAATGCGTTTAGCTGTTATTCTTTTGCATATCTTTGTGAATGATGTTTTGAAGACATAGAAAAGATAAAGCAGGGAATCCTGCTAGCTTGTCATAGGTGAGGTCCTTGTACTCCTTATGGAGAATAGAGAGAAATTAGACAATGGAGTCAAGAACTGTAAAAAACACACATACATACTCATTGAACACACATTTACTTATACACTGAAAAGTTTTGCCAGATGTGATGGTAGAAACCTGTAATCCTAGCACACTGTAACATTAAACCATTACAGTTTCAAGTTGCAGGGATTACTTCTGATTGTTTCAAAGCCTAGAACACTGAGGAATGACCCTGCTCACAGTGGGACACAATTTTGTAAGCATGACAGCATACATTATCACACATGTGTTATGCAGTTAAGGACAAAATGATGGTAAGGCTATGTAGTGGCCTACATAAGGGCAGAGAAAGGAAAACATTTGCTCTTGTCTTGTTGCTAATGTCGGTTCCTCATGCTTTCTTTTTTCTGGGGACCCCAATCCCCCAACCCTGACAATTGGCGTAGTCTGCAGGATGAGGTGAGTATCTCTTTTGTATCTGTGGAAACAGTGGCTGACACCAAAGGAAGTGTTGAGCCCAAGGAAGTTGCTGTCATGCTTCCCCTGGCCTGGCTTTGTTTACTGGTAGCCATGTTTTGGGGGACATGGGAGGGCCTTAAGGACTGGGAATCGGTCCACTTGATGCTCAACTATAAGTCAAAGGCATGGAAATACCGGAGGCACAGTGAAAGCCCCCACCATGACTATGAGTCTGTGGGCCAGCTGACTTGGCTGTTTTCACTCCTTCCTGACATGTGGGGTAAGAGGCAGAAGACGGTCTCCATCGAGTGGCTAACTGCAAGCAGCAGAGGAGAATCTGGAACAATGACTAGCAGCCACTGAAGGCATGCTTCAGGATACAAGAAACACATCCTCCTTCAGAAGTGTAAGTCCCTGTCACCAGGAAAGCCCCGTAGTAGTGCATTCAAGGCCTGCTATTGGACAAAAGGTGGAGCTGGAGGAGCCCCCAGCCAAAGAATGGGGGCCAAGACAACTACCCACGTCTATCCACCAGACATGTATGAACTACACAGTTGGAGAGTTATGGGAGTTGGCAAAACAACTGAAGCAAAAGGTGAGTGAAACACTACCAATGTGGCTCCTAAAGTTGCAGGACAAAGAGGCTGTTAATGTGATGTTAAGCTCACAGTATCTGTCCCAACTAGCTAAGATGGCCAGCACCTTCTCTATGCCACGAATTTTGCAGGATGTACATAAGACAGTCTCATGAGCAGGTAACCAGATTTTGATAAATTGGTTGATGAGAGCAGCCCGTGGGATTTGAGCAAATACAGGACACTTGCCAGAGCAAATCAAAACATGGACAACTTACTTAGACCTAGTAGCTGTGCCATGGGAAATGGGCATGTGACAAATGATGTTTGCTGTATATTATTGTAGCCCTGATGAGGAACTTCTTAAAGCATTCAAGACTTGATGCTGGGTAGTGAACCTGCTGGTTGCCAGCCTAGCAGCAGCTCAGATGGTGGCCAGACTTGGGATGTGTTGCTGATGGCAGCTGCACACTAAGCGGCAACATGGGCTGGAAGGTCAGAATGACAATGAGTATTAGGGACTTGCCCCTGTGTCCTTCTGATGTCTATATCTCCCCTCTTGCTATATATATACTAGGGATGGACATACTTACTGGTGCTTGGCTTGATGCCATGCATGGAGAATTCTGTTTGTGAATCCATATGGTAGAAACAATTGTTGGAGGACATCCACATCATGCATTGCTGACTCCTACTGCCTATGTAAAATGTGTGCATAATGCAATAGTGACTATCTGAAGCCCATAGGAAATAGGACAGACTATGTTGAAGCTGGAAGAAGTTCAAGTGATACACTCAGCATATGCCCCAGAGTGACCCATGTGAAGGCCAAACAGAACATGGTAAGTGATCCTGGATTACTGGAAATTGGCATACAGCAATATCTGTAAACCCAGTGGACTAATGCTGGGTTGATTCCATTATGCTGTAGATTTGGCCAGTGATTGATGATGTTATGCTGACCTCTGATTCCCTTGTAGATAGGAAGGTGCTATACATAGGCTATAGAAAACATTGCTGGTCTGGACCTGGACGACCAATAAAGGCAAGGTCCAGGAACCTGGCTTGTCTATCAAATTCTTAGGTGCTATCTGATCAAGTAAGCCAAAAGTAATTCCTGAGGACCCAGAAGGATATGATATGGGACTAGGAAGACATAGTGGAAGCTGCTTTTCGGGTCTCAAAGAGGGAAATCACATGAGTACAAGATCTCTGAGTCATTGACCCTATCCTGGCCTTTACACAAACTGTTAGTGTGTTTGATATTGGGTTTGGCTGGAACCTGAGGCAAAAACAAGGAAGTAGATGTACCCTATTGACTTTTGGTCACCGTTGTGGAAAGAAGTCTAGAGTCAGTGTTCCCTGGGTGAGAAACAGTGGCACTGTACACTGTCCTGCATACCTGTGCAAGGATTACAGGGCAGAAGAACATGAAAGTATAGACTAGACACCCAGTAGAGGGCTGTGTCTGTGCACAGATGTCTCCTCCCAGAACTGGAGTAGCCCAGGTCCCCACCCTGACCCAAGGTTGTTTATACTTCCAAAAAAGGGCCTCTTTCTCAGCCAGCTCACTGGCAGCTGAATTAGCAAGTTTTGGAACCTGTGGTATACACAGCACAGGAGACCATGAAGACTGATAGACTATGGGTCATGATATCCAGTCCCTGTGGGGTGAAAAAGAGAGGCATCTGTCCAAGGGCTTATGTACCAATGGCTAGAGTTGTGGCAGAACCCCACAATGGATGGGAGCTGCTATTTGGCTGGTACAGAAAACTTCTGATTTAAAAACTGAGATGAGTAAGTCAAGCTGATAGACAAAGTTGCACACTATGTTTCTATGTAATGCAGGAGGATGAATCTGTGCGTGTTTATACAGCCAGGGAGGCTGTATGTGGCTACTTGTTGCATATGAGGAAGGACCTCCATGTCTATATGGACAACTGGGCCATATACTGAGGGGTTAAACTCTTGTTACCCCTACTGGGTGTGCACCAGACTCACAAGTGATGCAGCTGCAGGCTTCTCATGGAGGATCCAACCAGTGTCCCTCCTCAATTGGAATGACTGGAAATGACAAAACCAGATGGCCTCCACCAAATTCAACAACACCAGACTGTCCAGGAGCTAATTCAAAAGTGCATGACCTCCCCACAAGGGTGGGCACTTGTTTTGTACAATGGTTGGGAGTGGATGATAATAAATCAAGCAATATTTCTGGGTGGATACCAGCTGTGCCATGGTGGCTGCAGGATTAGTGGTATTATGTTCTCTTTATTATTGTTTTGGTTTTTGTGCACAAACAGTTCTCTGGGCTGCTTGTAAGAAGCAACATTCCTATGGCCTTTGAAAGGATGGGATATAGGGAGTCATTTCTAATTGATTCAAAGCCCAGGACACTTGAGGACTGTTAAGGACATGACCCCTCCACCTAGCACATGTGCATATCAGAATAGACTATGTAAGCATGACTTAACATTGACTACCATGCATGCATTATATGGTTATTAAGGACATAATGATGTAAGCAGCCTATGTAAGGGCTGAGTAATAAGGACCTTTGCTATTGGTCTCATTTCTGATGTTGCTTCATTTTCTTTCTTTACCCTGAGAATCTTACATATGAAAATGTGCCATTGAACCCTCCAACCCTAACACAAGCCCAGCCTCAGCAATACAGTGACGTAGCAAGACTCTATCCCAAACTAGAAAATAAGAAATGTGCTGAAGAGCTTAACATCCCTAAATGTATTTCTCTCAGCAAAACAAAAACAACTACATTTTAAAACCTAGATATATGTCATTGTCTATCATGCTACTTGTCTGACCTTAGGCAATTTATTTGTTTTCACATTCAGTTTTTATTGTAATGTATATAAAACAAAAGATCTAGTAAAGTGGTGTTAGAGAATTAGATAAAATAAATGATGCAAAGGTTCTTAGTGTAGCACATATGTTTTCAGCTAATTTTCCAAATCAGTTAAGGTATATATCTAATTATTCAATAAAGTAGCTTCTAAAGTAGTATTTCATCATATTTTGAATTTTGGTATTTATTACCTTCAAAAAATCTATCAACATTACATAATATATATTTTCTGCTACTTTTTTCTGTAGAACAAGGAGAAGGAAAAAAATGAGTATAACTCTATACTAAGTTAAACAAGTTCACCTTTTTATCCTAGAAAGAAAAAAATGTAATTTTGTATAAAGAAACCTAATATGTCCTCACCTTGTTAGTTTCAAGACTTGGGCCATGTCAGCTGCTAACTCTCCAGGCTTTCACTCAGTGCTTTCCCTAGTAATTTTTAGATAGAAAGTCTAGTGTCTTTCTGAAATATTTTCCAAACCTGTTCATCCAACTCTTGATCTCTTCATTAAGTGCTTTTCCATTACTATATGTGTCCTAAACCATTTTCTCACAAGGCTGCAGAGTAAATCCTAAAGAACATTTCTTGTATTATAATTCCTCTGTAATGAGTTGCTTTAAAAGTTGTACAAGTTTATAAATCATTGAAGTTCAATGGTATAAGCTTATTCTGAGTATATGAAAAGGACTGGTTAGGGAAGCTTCACTGTGTACCACCTGAAGTGTATGTGCAAGTGATCATGACTTTGTTTCCTCATAAAAGCTGCCCTATTTTCCCCTCCAAGACTGCTCTTGATCACATTATGTTTGTAGTTTTGATGCTTGAGTACAAAATACATCTCTATTTCTAAAGTGACTATTCTTCATTATTTTATGAATTTATTTGACAAAAATTATCCTTATTTATAAAGTACCATGTGATAATTCCATAAGCATATACACTGGGTCATGTTCAAGTCAGTGTAAGCACACTCACCACCTCAAACATTTATCTCTAGGAACAACCTATGAGTTTAGCTCTGACAATACTGTGGGGCAGATGGAGATTAAAGACACAGACACAGAGATAATTTAGAATGAGGGAGCCCAAAGTCCCTTTGCCTCTAGTGGACAAAGAGCTCTGAGTGTTTGGCTAATAATCTTGCTTTTTTTCACTTGGACACAGAAGCAAGCAGTTAGGTTAAGGAGATTAATCTGCCTCTTGTCACTACAGCACGTACCCAGGCAAACACCCAGCTATATTGACTCTTCTCTGGAACCTGCAATGTGCTAACATAACTGGACATTGCCAAAGGAGGCACAGCATGCTGTTATTCTCTTTTCTTCTCTCAGCAAAGGTCAGCTGGCCTCCATCCTCACTATCTTGTCTCCTACATTTATCACTTTCTTTGTGATGAGAGCATTTAGTATCATTTCTCGGAGCTTCTTCGAAATACACAGCACATTATTGTTAATCATAATCACCATCCTGTGCAGCGGAACACTCTTCAGCCTTCATTCTTTCAGAAAGAGCTCAGCCACAGAGAGGAGCCCAGAGACTCAGGCCTCCCTAATCTGCTTAAAGAGACTTTCAGCAAGGTGTTGTCAGAAAATGGGAAAATTAATATTTTACCATGGGTAGTTCGATATATGCTTTTCAAAATTCTGTCTGGTTGCATTCAATTTATATATGTATATATATATAAAATATTATAATATATATTATATATTTTATATATATATATGTATATTTATTACCTAGAATATGTTGAGTGTATTAGACTTTTGAGCAAAATTAAATTTCAAAGCCTGTGACTTTCTACAGATTTGGTTAAAATCAAACTAAGTATCTAAAAATATAGTAACATGTCATTTTTGTTGAACATTTTTGATGGAATAAAACTGTCATATTTCAAGCCTTTACACTGTTGTTTCTACGTTCAAAGTGCTCTGCTAGCTACCAGTAAAATTAGAAAAAAGATTATAGGCAAATAGAAAGTTTGGAGAAAGAGATAAGTGATATATCTCTGCATCTTGTAGGTACATAGCTACCTAAGTACGCAAGTAATTAAGGATCAGTCCTTGGTGGAAGGAGGAAGGCCAAGATTTGATTTGAGAATTAAAAACTAGAACCTAGTTCCAAAGACGAACCCTCAATTGGATCCCAGATCTGTGCTGAAGCACAGTCATTTTCAGTTTCAGAATTCTTGCCAAAACAACTGAGCAGTAGTAATCAACAAACAAAATAAAAAGCATTTGGGCTGAACTAATTTGCTATACTAATATGTAATTATCTTAATTTATTAGGAAACTTGGCCATCATTTTATTCAAGTGCCTGGAATAGTGACACCTTGTTTAAACAGAAGTCAAATCATAAGCATGTCCAGCTGTCTGGAATAAAAAAAAAATCACGGGGGTAAAGTAACGTAATTATCCAAGCAGCCAAAATAATGTCTAGGTACCAGAGCCACTGAACACTTGATAAGGCCTTTGATCAGATTCAGCTGAATTTCATCAACATAAATGAGTTTCCTACTTATCTGTTACTGTGTTACATGAAATCATTACAATGACTGCGTTATTAACATTAGAGTCTATTTTTGTCACATAAAAGAGTAGTTTATGTGCTACACACAGTAATGATGGTCCAACATGTTCATTCTTAAATTTCCAGAAATCTTGAAGATATATCTTTAATGCCAAAATGGAATGGAAATGAAAGATAGGATTCAGTCATGTATTAATTCATGATGACTTATCTAGTTGGGCTATTGTAGTCACTGTGATCCTTGAATGGACAGGGGACTTACATGGTCCTTAAAGGACAATAGAAGGGAAGACCTACTTGATCACTTGATTGGGGAGTTCAAAAGAGATTTGCTATCTTTGAAGTGGAAGAGGGCTCTGGACGAGAGAGAGACAGACAGACAGACAAACACAGACAGACAGAGAGTGAGCAAGGCAAGAGTGTCTTCCCTGGAGCCTCTAGGAAGCAATAAGGTCCTACCTATACCATGACTTTAGCCTAGTGTGATTAATTATGCAAATTTCTGATCTCCAGAACTATAATATATATAATATATATATATATATATGTGTGTGTGTGTGTGTGTGTGTGTATGTATTGTAGCATTGCTGTAGCAGTGTGATTAACCTAATGTAAATTATCTGGTTCATGAAACATTTACTTTGGGAGACTTGATTAATCTCTCCACCCACTGACTGCTGCAAAAAAAGATAAACACCCATCAGTTGAAGGCTGATCATTGTGCCATTGGTATTTCATTGCTGTCAGATCCTCTAATCTCCCCTCCTTTACTCAGTGGGACACAGTGGGTAGCCCAGTAAGCTTAGCTTACAGGCTTTGGTCAACTGGTTTCCTAGAAGGAATGAGACTGGCACAATGGGCAGGTGCTGGTGGTAGGAGCGTGAAAGAAGATGGTCCATCAATGCTCACCCCTTCCTGCCTCCTCAGATGTCTCTTTGGGAGACAGGTGTGTAGCTAAAATTGTAATGTGTGTTCAGCAGCTTGCAAGACCGGTCTGTAGTTATGTCTTGCAATGATGGCCCTTCTGCTGTTGGATGACCCCAGATTCTTCCCACTGTCCACTCATTTTTTAGCTGCTTCCTAACATTGGCTGCTTTAGGCTCAACTAAAACCTCCTACATTTTCTGATCTTTGTAAATAAATTTTTTAATTTAAATTCTTGCTATTTAAAATTCCTGGGTAGCTATTGTTTCCCTCAGTGGAAACTGTTCTAAGTAATAATCTTCCTGAACTATAGTTGCAAAGGTAACTTTGATATTATTCTAATATCTATAGTTGTTGGTAAGAAAGATTATATTTTGGACAACTACATCCCAGAGACAACTGACTCAGGGAACAATAGCTTGAATAATGTGATAAAGAGGAGGTTCATGATGCTGCTGTTGCCTGTTGAAGTGATGAAAGTAAATGCAATAGTGATGAAAGAATAATACATGTGAAAATATTTTCAATTTGAGTTTTTGTTGTCAAAATGAGTTATGTGTGTTCAGGAAGTCCACTACATAGTAATTGTGACTCTTGAACTTGGCCTTGGTTGTTGAAGCTATAATATGAGTACCATGTATGGGCCAGGGATTTAGCTCAGTGGTTCTGGTGCCTGTCTTGCAAGTGCAAGGACCCGGGTTCAATCCCTGGTAACCACATACAATACTGGGCGTGGAGACTCATGCCCAGCAGCAACCAGTACCACATACCACAGTGCTGGGCGTGGTGGCTCACGCCTGTAATCCCAGCACTCGGGATGCAGAGGCAGGAGGATTGCTGTGATGTGAGTTGGAGGCTGAGCTCAGGGCCAGCCTGAACTACAAAGCGAGACCCTGTCTCAAAAAAACCTTAAAAAAAAAAAAAAAAAAGAAGAAGAAGAAGAAGAAAAAAAAGTACCATGTATGTTAGGGGACACATTTGGAAATCATATTGTGATATAAAGAGTCATAAATTGGCATGTAGAAAATATCCAAATCATAGCAGTAGTACCAATCTTTTATACTTAACTCCAGTATTAATGAAGCATTCTGTCTTTCCTAAATATGATATTTCACTTTCTAACAGTTAAACCTTTTGATGTTTATCTGGGATGTACATTTTCACATTTTTTTTTTTTTACATTTACTGTTCAACTAGCATAAGGAGCTCTACACATTGTGCTTGTTCATTCCAGTTCTTGGGCTGCCCTGCTCCATCTGCCTGGTGGATGTTACTTTGTAAATCCAGATTTCATACTCCTCATGCCACCTGTCACTGTACATTCTCAGTGGAAGCTCTCTCTACCTGAGTGGACTTTTTCCAGTTATTCCTTTGGGGGTAGGAAGGCCAGGGAAAGAGATTCTGACTCATTTAACCCTTCTGAATCCAACAAAGATGAAGACACAAAGGAAGGTCTTTTGCCTGTACATGGAATGTGTGAATACTATTACATGCTGGAGGATAAGGAAAGAATCTTACATTTAGCATAAAAAGATACTTCTTCTAGATATAGGAGACTATTAAACAAATTGTTGTTCCCCTTGTTCTATGAAACAATGACTAAAGCCATTTTCTGAAAATGAGTATTGTTAATCATTGGATCATTAACCTTTACAATGTCAATGTGTTCCCCATATCAAATTCAGTTAAATGACTGCCGCAGGTAACAGTTAAGGGAACATTTCAAGTAGATGAACATATTAATGCTTTATTTAGTTCTAAATGCACTGTGAATGATTTAGGTGAGAGCTAACCTATGTTTGAAAAATGCAAAGAACTAGAAAGAACAATTTCACAGCAAGAAATAGGGAATTTGACAGAAAACTTTGCCTTTCTAACCTTTCACATTTTTTGTTTCTTCCTTTGTATTGTACCTCATATTTTCTTTCTCCTTTTCAACAAATAACTCACACTAACCAAACTGTAAAAGTAGAGAGCAGTACATTGTATGTGCATGAGTGAGTGATCGTTGAGCCCATATGTGTGAGGAACATCTTCCATTTTGAAGGAAAGCAATTTATCAGTTAAGCTTGTGCTCTGAGATGACAGAGCTTTGTATTTGTTTCCTGGTCCAGAATCACAAATCACACATTTCTTTGTTTCTTTCTGCTGACAAGTAATTGCTTCAGATTATGGTGAAATTAATAATTTTTAAATTTAAGAAAGTTTTCTTAGAAGCTATGTTTCAGATTAATTACTTACCTTTAAGATTAAATAGCATTTAAACATTTAACTTTATCCAAATGGTGCAGATTAAAAATAAAACATGTCCAATATTTTTCCAATGTATTGTGAATTTCCTATCAGTTTTTGAGCAGTGTATTAAAAAGTTTAGTTCAGTATATGTCTTAAATTGGAGATACATGCACTATATTGAAACATCAGCTATATTTAAAGAATACAACTTGATAAGGAACAGATATGCCACACAATGTAACTTGCTGGTTATGTAAAATAGTTTCAATGTTTCCATATGAGAGATTTTTAAATGGAAGTAATATGATTATGGATGTCCATGGGTATCTTCTTTCAAAAAAGAAAATGTGAAAAAAAATAGAAATTATCTTTTAAAATCATTTTGATCAAATTTATAAGCCATTAGAATAATCCTATTTTAACTAATATCAGTAAAAATTATTTGTGGTGTGCAGATAAACAGATCTTGACATTTGACATCCCTAACACTGCAGGATCTGTTTCAGGATGTAAAAAGTACTCAGTACTTTGAAGATTGGGATTGTGGAGTGGAACATCTGAAATTTTCTATTACAAGATTCAATCATCAAAGGCTTTCATTTTGTGAATACCATCAATCAACTCCAATTTCTCCTGTCACATTCTAGTCATTCTTGTTAGGCTGCTTCTCTGCAGTGTGAGATCTACCAGTCACCTTCTTCATCAAGTGGATGAAAATGTCTGTCAAAGCACTCATTCCAAGTATTGTTGACAACTTGCAGATTAGATTAATATTTCTCTCTTCAGAACACTGTACTGTGTCATAAAGACAAAGGGCTTATGATTTAGTTTCAATGGCTCTTGATGCAAGACTCTTTCCAGCCTGTGTGGCCTATGGACAATTTGATATCACTTCATATTTTATACTCCATTGACATACTTTGGAGTTAATTAGTGTTCTTATTTTTTTCTTTAAAATCTGACTTTGGAATTTTTATAAACATAATGATCATGATGCGTATTATGGTACATACAACTGAAAATCTCCAAATACCTCATGACTTCTCCATGAGGTATTTTTAAAAAATGCCCTAATTTGTAACAATATATCTTCAATTCCAAAGTAGAAAAGATATTTTAGAGGACTAATGTGCTTCTCAACTAGCCCTAGAGTTACTTCTTCAGATAGCAACAGATCTCACACACCTTTGAAACCTTCTGTGCTAGAAAGTTTATGTAGCCTTGTTCGTCATTTTGAGCACTTCCTCATTTAAGCCTCTGCAGAGCCCTAAACTTAGAACTGTAAGTATGCCTATAGAGGAGGAAAGCAAGGAAATGCTTGGAAAATTTATGTAATTGTCAATGTCTGCCCATCTAGTTAGTGAGTGAAGCTAAAATTCAAACATCGCATCCTATAGCATAGATATATTGCAATTATTTTAAACTTGCTACATCACATTATGAATGAATTGTAACATAAAATTACTCACATAAATGTTCCTTTATATACTGTGATCACATACCTTGGTTTGCTGGGGACAGAGCAATTTATATCATTGTTCAGTACCTTAATATCTTTGCCTTTCATTCTCAAAAGTATCACCATTCAGCTATTAAAGTACATGATTGCCCAAACTTCAAGATTTTTCTTTAGAAATGAGACCTTAGTTGTTTAAAAGAATGTATAATGACCACAATATATAGAGATTTTTTTATTTTTATTTATTTATTTTTTTTACTGGAACCATGTTCTTTGGTTCAGAAATGACAAAAACCAGACCTGATCCAGCAGAACAAGAACAGGGGCAAAGTTTTTACTGCAGCTTCTCAAGCCTAAAGGGAATTAGTTACTGATTTGACAAAGAGCAAGTTGGAATGAAGAGCCCCCCCAAAAGAAAAAGGATAGCAAATAGTTCCTGCCAAAGGTTCTTATCAAAGTCCCGAATGGCCAGTGTCTGTGTTCCGATACAGGCTGTTGGTTGGTGACCTTTGAATACTCGGACAAGGCAAATGTTCAGAAGACTTGCAACTGCACCAGCAGGCTGTGTTTATAGCTACTGTACTTTTAATTCTGGGGAAGAGTGTGAGCCCTGGTCTACTTTCATGCCCTTCTTTGGTTCTCCCATGAAAGGACAAAATGGGGCTGATCCCTGCAGAACCCCTTCTTAGCATTAGATTATTTTAGCCCTTGTCCAGTGGTCTCCAACTATCTCATTTTCAGTAAACATATACCTACTGCAGAACCCAGCTTTTGTTTATTTATTCTAGCCATTGATACATTAATATTTCATATACAAATTATTACACATTAAATAAATCCTGAGTGTTAAACTTCCTTTCTTTTATTTGGTGTGTACAGCTGTGATAAATATTTTAACTTACTTAAGACAACACCTTAACTTTGGTCCTTAAATTCTGGTATCTTCAGTTGGTACTTTCTAGTTTAAAACCATTTGCTATTTTGGGATTTGATATTTCTTCTTCTACCTCAGTACAAATATCTGGAAACATCCTTCTTTCCCAGTTGTACAGTACATTAGAAGTCTCTCCCGATGTCCTCTATGACTAGTAGAAATGCTTATATTTCCTGATGTGCTATGACCCTTATAATAGGATTATGTTCTCAGTCCTGAGACCTATTGATTCAGGTTGTTGAGAACAGTAGTGTACCATACTATAGTCCTATTCAATGAGTTCTTACATTCATTGAACACAATGTAGGAGCTCAAGAGCTGAGGAGTTTACAAGCCTAAATATGTGTAATTAAATTCCTGTTAGAGCTTTCCATTAGACTCCAGTTGTTCCATTTGGCAAGGAGAAAAAAAAATAATCATCTACCAAACCTCTCTCTCCATTTGTGGTCTCAAGGCTATCTACCTTATGCCTTCCTTCCTTCCACCTTTAATAGGACCTGAAGGAACCACAGACAACTAAAGTGTGTTGTTTTCACTATCAGCTAAGTAATATTCAACACATTAAATGTTTTGCTGAATTTCACTGTTTCAGTTTCATTATTGACATCATAGAGATTATTATGGTTAAATTATGTAAATTAAAAGGATTATTTTGAGAACTGAGTAAGTACTGTATCAAATGTATACAGTGGATGCTATATACTAATACTGGCATTTCACTCTAGAAAAATTACTTGGCTGGAAATAGAAGTCAAAATTGATCTTTACAGATGAAGATTTTTAAAACTGAGCTATTTCTGTCTTCCTCATGTTGAAAGCAACACCTGAACCATTTAGTCCTGGGTCCTAGGTAGTTTGTACAGAAGCAGAGTTACAAGATTGTTTTATGGGCCCATTGTTGACCACAAACTTGCTGAATCTACTTCTGCATGTTGTCTTGCTCCTGTGCTCCCCTCACCCACAACTTAAAATGCTTCTCTGTGTAGATTAATGTGCTTTGAATTTGACAAAATTATGAATAAACTAATTTTTACATTTTATAGACTTTTTCATATTCTTGGTTGAGGATAG
Organism: Petromus typicus; assembly: GCA_004026965.1. Classification (NCBI taxonomy): domain Eukaryota; kingdom Metazoa; phylum Chordata; class Mammalia; order Rodentia; family Petromuridae; genus Petromus; species Petromus typicus. Next base: position 26,934 of record PVIR01001682.1, on the reverse strand, counting down.
GCTAAAGAATATAAGTACAGAGTAAGTATTTAATAACTGGACTTAATACATAGGCATACTGTTCAGACTTACAGATTTACATACTCATAGACTTACTCTGACGTAGAACCTGCCTTTTTATATATATTCTGCCCTTCTTGGTTATAGAGTCTCATATTTTTCTTTGTACAGTATACCTTGTCCATAGGTGATTGTGATTTTTGCTGACTGAACTGCATAATGTATTTTATGAGGTTATACATTATAGTAGTGCACGTAAGATTGGCACATATAAGCAGCTGGAAAAATTAGGGCTTCTTTTGACCATTTATTTGTTCTGCATATTATAATGTGTCCACTCTATACAATTCCTTATGTTCTAATAGTAGCCATACTTCCCTGAACTTCAGATGTAACATTTGAGTTAGTAACGATATCCCAAAGTCTCTCTCAGAGCAGTTTATTTAACAGTAGTCACAGGAATAAAACTCAGTCACCATTTTGGAAATATCTTTAGTCAGAGTCCACATTGAGGACTCTGACCTGGCCCCTGGTAACATGAATATTGATCAAATGGTATATTGTGAACCTGGTAAAGTTTAGTATACGAACAAGGTCACCATAGCAGAAGCTCTGCTGCATGGAATTGCTGTTTTCTCTGAGTTCAACAGTCATACGTTCTGCTCCACAAAGAAAGTGGTGTGGGAGAAGAGGTGGTCAAAGAGAAGAAGGCTGAATTTATACTTCAGAGGAGGGGGCACTATTTACAGTCTCTTACTGAAAAAACTAAGAGGACTGGTTTGCATGAGAGCACAATTTAAAACAAGGAGATGGATTGTCTAGTATCCAGTGTTAATGCAGCAAAAGCATGGGAATGCGAGGAATCAAGGGGAGAATAAGAAGAGTGCTTGGGATCTCTAAGACAGAGCGCAGAAGTAAGCGTCAGGAATAGCAGCAAAATTAAACCATCTGATAGCCAGAAAAATATTGGTAGAATTCATGAGTGAAAAGTTTGAAATTGCACCAATCTCATTCTGCTGATTTCAATTAGAAGACATGATGAACTTGTAACTTGTAGGACAATTCACCAGAGTCTTCAAAGCTAGGTGCAAACAAATCTCTTTAACAGAAACAATTACATTTGGAGAACTACTCTTGCCCTGTACTAAGGAGATGACTGGAAAGGACATTCTCCAAAAGATAACTTCATCATTCACATATAATGCATTGAAAATCAATGGAGGATCTACTTCCTGATTCTTTCATCTTTCTTTGTTCCTTAGCAGTTTTCTTATGGGTAAATAGGGAGTATTTATAATAGAATTATATAAATTGTGTTAACATGTATAAATAGAAGAAAGGACAAGGTAGAGTACAAGATCTTGCGTGTTGGTATAATAAGCCATTTAAGACTCAAATTGACAAAATGTAATATTGAGTAGCATGTATCTGTAAGAATAGTGCAGATGGATAAAAGATGCCTTTCATATGGAAATGAATATCAAGTTGTACTCTAGTGGCTGAAAGAGATAAAGAACAGCAGAAGGGAGTCTCTTCACTCCAAGGGGAAGGCTACCCTAATTGAGGCATAAAGTGATAAGAGAACTATTTAAGAGAAGTGAGATGAGAGAAAGACATGAAAAATTCTTGACATACTTCAGCAAGTAAGGCAATAGCCATCTTCTTATATTTCATTTTTGCTTTTTTAAGCATGGAGAAATTAATGATAAAAGGAAATAATGACATAAACTCAAGAAAATATATTTAAAATAAGTTTCCTATCTTCATTTCCCTCAAGAACTTTCTTCCAGTCACCCTTCCATCCCTCCTGTACCTGAAGATTCCAACTTACACATATAACACCTGAACACAGAGTTCTTTCCTCTTGCTAGGAGTAGAAAGACATCCTATTAACTTTTACATATTAAATGTGCATATGAGAGAAAGAAAAGATCTAAGTACTAACAAATGGTATTGTTATTTATAAAATTAATTGGCAGTTCTGTTAGATATTAGCAGGCTTGTAGGATAAATGAGGCCTAAATAGAGTCTTTGCAAGTTAGAGTGAAGGGAAGAGTCTCAGACCTCTGTGTATAAAATGATCCTTTATTAGGTCTGAGACCTAAAGTGGTCCTGCATGGCCCAGTGACATTTTAAGGTTAGCACATTATGTACATTCAGTATAACACAGAACCGTCTGTTTCCAGAAAATGGCCAACTGCATGTATAGTTCCCTAAGCCCACAGCCCCATCAGACCAACTGGGAAACATCTTTTAGAGACCTTCCTCCCTCGAACTGAGACCTGATTTAGATCAGAGTGCTCCCCCCCACACATTTCTTTCATAGTTTTCCTATATGATTAATGACTATGTTGAACAATACCTATAAGAATAGAACAAGGAGGACATTTTCTAAGTCTAAAGTAACCCTTTCAGGGAAAGTCAGTGTGCAGATATGTCACATAGATACAACCTTAAGAATAGCCATACATCCCTGAACTTCAGGTGTAGCTCTAGAGTTAGAAATAGGTCCCCAAAGTCTCTCTCAGGACAGATGCCTAAGTAACAATGTCCACATTCTCACTTGAAGTCATCAATCTGTATCTACTTTGCAATAAGTGGCCTAGACCTCTACATAGCCACCTATGTGTTTTACCTTGATTCTTTCACTGAAGACACAAAGGACCAAGGAGCAAGGACAAGGTCCTCACAGCCACAGGACCCAGCCTCCCAGAGAGTGTCACTATGTCCTTATCCCACCGCCTAAGAACCTTCACACAGGACATATCAACCCATTTCCCCTACGTTCCATTATCTATACCAAGATATTATATTTTGTCCATCTATTTAAAAATCAGAGATGAACTCAGAAAGAAGATTTAAATTACTTTAATGATTTTTAATGACAGGCTAGAACTATATGTTTCATTACATATTCAGAAAGTCTTTCCTACATGCATTTTGTTTGTTTGTTTGTTTGTTTGTTTGGAGACAGGGTCTCGCTTTGTAGTTCAGGCTGGCCCTGAGCTCAGCCTCCAACTCACATCACAGCAATCCTCCTGCCTCTGCCTCCTGAGTGCTGGGATTACAGGCGTGAGCCACCACGCCCGGCACTGTGGTATGTGGTACTAATTGCTGCTGGTGTGAGTCTCCACACCTAGTATTGTATGTGGTTACCAGGGAATCGAACTCAGGTCCTTGCACTTGCAAAACAGGTGCTGGAACCACTGAGATAAATCCCCAACCCTCCCACATGCTTTCTGAGTCGTGGTGTCTGCCCTGAAGTGCACATTGAATTGAAGCATTGACCTTCTTGTTACCTAAATGTACTTGGTGGAGATCACTAAAAATAAGCTCCTGTAGGCCACGTGTATTCCTTGTCCTTCCTCATGTTACGGTTGCTGCATCAACCTCTGTACATTTCTATCATGAGTTTATATTTCATCACATTTGCATATCCATTTTAATTTTAAAATTTAGTATATTTTGTAATCCCATAATAGATAGATAGTGAAGAAACTTTACAAGTCCAGTAACCAATCCAGCTCCTGGTAAATGGGAAGTATAACAGATAGAATATTAAAGTGACTTAGTAACCTTGTTCTGATTTATTTGAAAAACCTATACATTCTGAGCTTCTGCACTTTCAGGGAACACACAGTGCGTGCACTGGAATGCAGTGATATGTTGGCCTCGCACTTCAGTTCAACTAAATCTGTAGTGCTTAAATGGCAGCTGCAGTGCTTTCAATGCAGAAGGTTTAGTCCCATTTGATTTTCAATTAAATAGTCATATGTTTAAGTCATATGTTTATGTTCTGTTGAATTTCATATGACATAGTTCAAAGACCTCAGTTTCCCATGATAAGCGTTCATCTTTTCATACTCCTTAAGTTTTAAAATGAGATAAGCAATTAAGCTGAACAATCAGACTGACTGAGGGAACTTGTGTATTTTTTCTCTTTTTCTCTCCAGTCTACCCATTGCAATGTCTTATGGGTTTATAGATATTATCTAATTTGAACAATGTTAGGATTGAATGAAAAATCCTTTGAGAAATGTGCAAATTTCTCAGGTACACGTTTTTAAGACTTCTGTGTGGTTGTTTATTACAAATCTAGAGTTCCATAGTTGAACACACACTCAGGATCTGCCGCATTCTCTCAGGGTTTAAGGACCACTGCTCTGGTCCAAGTCCTTCCTTCTCACATGGGGATGCCTCTAAGTTTATCAGTAAGTGGTCCGAGAATCTGCTAGTAAACATGGTCACTTCTTATAACAGATGGAACCTATTATTAACATGACTAAGAAAGTGGCAAATTTATTGTACTTCAATTTGGCAAAAATTGTAGGTATAAGATCCAAAAATTTCCCAGGAACCACCTGTGTCCATTTTCTCTGGGCAAACCATCAGCTTGATGAAAGTGCCATTTCTGTAGAAGAGACAAGATGATCAATTTAAAATAAAGCCAGAGGAATTAGCCTCATGTCCATGGTGTTACAATCAGCTTCATTAGGAGATAAGCCAGGATGCAGAGCACCTCTCCTCTGTTCAAATACTCAAGGCAGCAGAAGGAAAGAAATGGTGTCACAATCTGCAGGGACCACAGAGCCAATAAAAATTCAACTGGCACCAAGGCTCACATCAGGCATCATTTGCTAATGGACTGGCACACTGAGCATCTTGGAAATAAAATTAGGAACCAAATCCCCTTGCATTCAAAAGGTGCTAAGAATTAGTGGATTTAATAGGTTTTATGGAAGCATTTGCTGGTAGTTTGCTCAGACTGAATGTGAAGGCTAACCCTGTAATTGCAGAATAATGAAGCACAATACAAGGCAGCGATGATAATGTCCATGAATGGTAATAACTTTATCATCTAAGAGGGGATTTTCTTAAACTGTTTGATCCAAACAAGATGATTCAGCTAAAGGTGCAGACATTTTCCTATTATGTTAGTCTTCTGATATCAGTGGAGAGTCAGATAGTAAAAAAGGCAGAAAATGTGCGGATGAATAATAAGTTTCCAAGTATGCGGCTTATAATATGTGCAGAAAAAAATGATCAAGTGAAGAATTTGTGTTTATTCATTTATTCAGAAAATTATCATTGTTATATATTGTTAGCTCAGGATGTGCATTTTGAAAAAGATGGCATGGAAGTTTTAGATACCTTTCAAGAAATTATTTTGTCTTATCAGAAAATAATGGCTACAGATGATGCCTGTTAGAGAAGCTATCCCAGCATTCCTTTCTCAGATCAAGCATTTCTCATTATGGTGCAATTATAGAACATTACAGTGGGGACAGACCTGAGCCCCTGAGGATCTGTTTGCCACATGGAGGTATCGAGAACGAGGCCACACTGATGCTGCAGAGGTACCTGGAGAACTGAAACATACAGAAATTTTGGTCCTATTAATAACACTTTTGATTCAGTAGGACTGAAATGGGTCTAGGAATCTGCACGCTCTTTTCATGTGATTCCGTTGTGCAGCCTTTTAGAAAATTCTGTTGGACATTAGGGAGACTATGGAATGTCACAAATGGGGGGGGGTGTCAAAAGCCTCCCATGAAAAGAGATTAACACTTAAGTCACACATTAGTGGGAAGATCTTTATATAGAGTCACCAGTTTGTTTTATAATAACAATGGATTGACCTCATTCTTCCCTCTGGAATCAATCCATCTAAATATGTTTTTCTCAATTACATTTATATGCATGTCCCACTAAATTCAAGAACATGGCATAAAGGCAACTTTCTCTCATTCATCTTAACTTGTCCTCACGTGCACCATTGTCATCTTATTGCTTGCTGTAAATCTATGGTTAATTACCAGAGAAGCTATCTGTGAGCACCCAAGTTTCAGGATACAACAAGTTCAGTGTGAATATTCCTCTGTGTCACAAAACTACCAAAGTGCACCGAAGTATTTTTTAAGGAAAATTAATTTTCTGTTTGGAAATAGCATAGTTATTTAGACTGAGAAAAATGTCACTGCTCCATCTCTGATTCTACAAATAAATGGAAGCCCTAGGAAAATATTTCCCCCAAAAATCACATTTAACTTTAAAGAGTTAAAGTGTGGCAATTTAAACTTGTATTCCTGAATGTGTGCAAACATATGTCCATGATACATGGAATAGAGAAGAGGATTGTTGTGAGTTTGGTTAAATATTTTCTCAGTCTTTTAGTGAAGTGAAACTTTGGGATTAATACCGGTGAAAACCCAATAGCTTGACATTCAATCTAAAGACACTAAGCTAATGTTCTTTTTTTTTTGTCTGGGGCTCTTAGAGGAACAAGTTTTGGAGTGACAGGGTCAGAGATGAGACAGTCCACAGTATTTATACCCTGCAGATCCAGAGCACCCACTCAGTTAAAGAATTTGAGAATCGCACTAGAGGAACGGAAGATGAAGTACCACCTTGAGACCAAAAGTCTGGAAGTTCCCTTGATAATTATTGGTGAGAGTCGATGCTGGAAGGCTGAAGAATGTTAAGACTAATGTCCACAGGTGACAGCAGCAGCAAAACATTCATCAGCTCATGCAACACGCAGCTTCCAAAAAACACTTCCATTCTCTTCCCCTTTCATGGCAAGTCTGTTGTAAGGTGCCAGCCCCAATCAGACCACGTTCTCCCAGCACTTGTTGGCTCAATCATAGGTCAGTATCTCTCAAACTACTCCAATGATATCCAGAAAGGTGTTTTACTAATCTCTGTGGTGCCTCTTTATCTAGTCAAGTTTATGTATCACAACATGATCACACATTCACCTGGGTAGAGAAGAGAAATCATAAAAAGCCTTGAGTTCACTTGGGTTTTAAAAAAATATATATCTGTAATTTAAAATTACTAAATTATTCCTTAGGGAATATGACCCATTATAATTTCATTTAGTGCATAGAATCTTTTATAAAATTGCAGTTCCTGTGCCAAATATATGGGCTAATATATTGATCAAGGTAAGTTACTAATGCCGTCTGCTCTCCAAGAGATTTTAAACTATTTTTTTCACAATATTAAAAAATTAATTTTTTTTAAGATTTTTTGAGACAGGGTCTCGCTTTGCAGTTCAGGCTGGCCCGGAGCTCAGCCTCAAACTCATCACAGCAATCCTCCTGCCTCTGCCTCCTGAGTGCTGGGATTATAGGCGTGAGCCACCACGCCCCGCACTGTGGTATGTGGTACTGATTGCTGCTGGGCGTGAGTCTCCACACCCAGTATAGTATGTGGTTACCAGGGATCGAACCCCGGTCCTTCACTTGCAAGACAGGCGCCGGAACCACTGAGCTAAATCCCTGGCCCCCCCAAAATTAAATTATTTTTAACAGTAGAAGTGAGTCTGTTTTGGTGAATGAGTTGAAACCTTAGCTCTTTTAAGCTCTGTTACCTTTTATTTTTTTTTAACATCAAATATTTTCTTTCCTTTCTTTACTGATAGGATGGGAGTACACTCTTAATCTCCCACAAATGCTGCTATAAGAACAAACCAGAAATCTACTCTAACATTAAATCTGGTTTCTATGTGATCATCTCATTTAAGTTTCAAGGGAGGAAATGAGACTGTTCTGGCCACACAAGTCACATATTTGAAATAGGTTTACCCTGAAATGATCAGTTTTTGATGTTTGAGATTCAATTTCCCTCAAGCCTGGATATAAAATATTTATACCTGGGCAGCAGTTTTAGGTTTTCATATTTAAACACTGCTATTTAAAAAGAGATAGGATTTGTGGTTGATTCATGCTTTTTTAAAATAAGTATGGTAAAAAGAGGAAAATATGGGTTTCTTTTTTTTAATTGAAATCTTTATTGGTACATTACATATACACATCATGATTGCATTCAACAATGATAATTTGTACAAGTATATGACACAATCTAATTCTCAGTTTTTCCCATAGCCCTACCCACCCTACCACCCCACCCCCTATATACATAAGCTTTGTTTCCTTTCTTTTTGTTATAATCTCATTATTTTCCTCCTTCACTCCATTACACTTTGGGTGTTTTCTATTTCACAATATATAACATGCATTCTAGAACTCATTTACATCTTTATTTTCCCATACCAGAGAAAAGATACGATATTTACACATCTGTGACCTATTTATTTCACTTATGAGGTTGTCCTCAAGGTATGACCATTTAAATATAAATGATTCAAATTCATCATTTTTTATGGCAGAGTAATACTCCACTGTGTAGAAAAACCACAACTTTTGTATCCAGTCTCCAGTTGATGGACCTTTGGGTTGTGTGCAAGATTTGGCAATCACAAACTGAGCTGCTATAAACATAAGTGCACATATGTCATTGTGATATGAATCTTTTAATTCTTGTGTGTATACACCTAGCAGAGTGATGGCTGGGCTAAATGGGACCCCCAATCCTACCTTTTTGGGGAATTTCCAAACTGTTCTCCCACAGGGGTTGTATGAGTCTACATTCCCACCAACAGTGGAGAAGGATTCCTTCTCCGCAGCCTTGCCAACATTTGTTGTTGGCTGATTCTGAAATGGCAGCCATTCTATGTGGAGTGAGATGAAATCTTAATGTTGTTTTCATTTGCATCTCTCGAATGACCAGTGATGTTGAACGTTTCTTCATATGCTTCTTAGCTGCTTTTATTTCTTCCTCTGAAAAGTGACTTCTTGATTAAAGCAGATGTGTATAGAAACCAATCTTAACATACTTAGTAAAAACAAAACAAACAAACAAAGAAACAAAAAACAGTGGCATGATTAAGTTTTCTTAAAGATGACTGCCAAAACTGAAATCTTCTTTTTGAATTGCCTCCTACAGTAGTGTACAGTTAAGTAAAATTTAGTTACTGAAATTCATGGCTATATTTTTATGCCTAGTAGAAGACAAAATGAGGTATTAAAACCTTTTTTGGGACAATAAAAGTAAATTAAGTGTATGCAAGATTTCTCTGAATGACCAATCCCAATAAACTATAGTCTCAGAAGAATAATTTTGAATAGTTTTCTCATTTCTAGACCAATGTCAGATTTTTTGTCAAGGTAACAAGGTCAATGAATTGAAAAGTAGGAAAGATTTATTTTGCTTCTCAGTTTAGGACGTTTAATTCTCTGATCATTAAGGTAGAGATAATAGCAGAAACATGTACTGAGAAGGTCAGTTTTCCAGTGAGCAGGAATGTAAGAAAATAGAATGAATGAAGTTCCACAGTTTTCATCAAAGACACACCCAGCCAACATAAGACTCCAGCTGGGCTCCGCTTACTAAACTCCCAGCAAGAACATAGATTGAGAACCAGTAAATCATTGTCACATAGGCCTTTGAGGGGCATTCCAGATACTCATGTAAATTCTGAGAGAGTTGACTGCTTCCTTTATCTGTGTTCCACAAACAATAGCACATCAACTCATGCTAAATCAAACTCTGTATTGTCCCAACAGTCAGAAGTTGACTGTGATAGTGCCCAGAGTATTAGAAACAGCCTTGCTGAGAAAATCTGGTAGAGAAAAGTTGATATTCTTTCAATGTAGGCAAGCTCTTAGCAATAGAGGTGCTTCCTGGACTTGTTTGCAACCAAATATATCATAAGTATTTAAATATAGTAATATAATTAACACATGTATTCATATATTCACATTCAGTAGTGGCTTTAAGGAAATCCATAGCATACAGCAATTCATATTGGAGGACAAATGAATCTGCTAGATCTAAGTATTTTTTGCTGATTTTTGAACTCATACATGCCTTAAATATTAATTTGTATTCTGCTTTTTATTTTGTTTCCTTCACAATTATATTTTGACACATTCAAAATGACAGATATTACTGAGGTGTTATAAAGGATGCTAGAGTCCTGGTACTTCAACTGTCTCAACTCTGTCTTGATGAGACTAGAAAATTCAGTTAACCTGTGACCTTCAAAGGCATTTTTATACTTTTATATAATTTGTCTATAATTGATATACTGTATTAATATAATTTAATCACATTTATTAACTTTTGTGATTGTTGAGAAAAGCTTTTCCAACACACAGTTCTGATCTCCTATTCTAAAGAACATTATGTCCTAATTCTTATTTTTTACTTACATGGTCTTTGTATATATGACTGTTTTTCCATAAATACACTTTCCTGATGAACACAAATGGCACTTTTTTTTTTCTCTTAAAGATGCTCCCATACAAAGTATCAATCCTTTTTCTAAAGATCCAATATAGTTCTAAATGGTCTACCATTTATTTCTGTTGTTTCTGGAAATTTACACCTTTTTTCAGTTGTCTCATTTCTCTGTTGAGACACAGAAAATTTAGGGGTTTCTACAATATTTTAGGAACCATTATCTGAAAAACAACAAATATTTTCATTATTTTTATTTACTGTTGTGGGAAAAGTATTGAGTTTTTGTTTAGCATAAGCTTTCTTCGGATTTTGAAGTCATGATTCTACTTGGAATAGAAAATCTTGGGTTATTATCTTTTATAAATGAAATTCTCTAATTCTGATTTCTTTTTTTTAATGTTTCTCTTCCTCCTTTAAATACAGTACGGTGTTCCTACTTTATTCTCGATATTCATCGTTTCATAAGACTTTGATTTGTGTGAGATTTTTATCAGTGAGGCAATTGACAACTAACTTATTAGTCAGAAAATTTACCTAATTCAATGAGAAAAATGTACTGTATATTGTTATGGTACTCAGGAGGCTGGAATACCAGGGCAGAGTGGCACTCAGAGAACTGAAAGCAAAGGCAGGTTTATTTGCCAGCAGTCCCAGTGGAAGTCACCTTTCAGAGTCTGCGCTCTAATTTTAAGTTTGTTTTTATTTTTATATTGCTCTTTAGGCAGGGATGGAAGCAAGAATTTTATAGAAGCAGAACTTAGTACAAGGCAGAGATGCAGGCAGATGTTGCTTGAACAGTTTGTCTTTAATATATTGAGAGATACAGGCAGATATTTCAGCAGTTCATCTTTTAAACACAGTGATCTTCATGGGTTTTGCAAGAAGGACAAGTTCTGAGACTGTTAGTCTCTGTCTTAACTTTACTTATTTTAATGCTATAGTAGATTATATTTTATTTGAATTTTTCTCTCTCCATTTTCCCCAATACTATAAAATACCATTCATTGCTGGAATTTGACATCCTTGTATTTATTCTCTTATTGATCATTTGACCTTTCTGTTCTGTTTCATAGAAAATTTTGATTTTATATCAAAACTCTTTACCCTTCCATTCTGTCTCCTTTTAGTTCTTTAGGTTTTCTAATTTCCAGTGACCTTTAACTGAGTGCTTTGTAGTGTTTTTTGCGTAATTAATGTGTCTCCATGTCTGGATCTATTAGTTGTGTATATATTTTATTTGCTTCCTATACTGCTTATATTATTAGATTCCACTTTTAAATTTCCACCCAGTTCATGTTAGCTCCATCAAATGGCTAGTGATCATGGATTCTTTATTTGTAATTAAGAACACAGACATAAGGAACTGCCTATGAGCTCAGCTTAATAACTGAACCACGGGGGAATGAGCGTTAGGCTATACTGGATTAAAAACTAGATGTTTCAGTAAACAGCTCCACATGTTAGTATTTTAGATTTTTTAAGGTGTTTTTCCACCACAGTGAATTTTTATGGAAACAGTTTTCCATTGTCCAGTTTAGCGAGGTTATAGAATGAGACCAAGGTGGCAGAAGGTACCTGAAATACCTCCTCATTCAGTTTTTAGCTTCAGTCCATCTTGTTTTCCTTGGTCATTCATGCTTTCTATGTATTCCTTCCCACATCACTGTGCTCAGAAACCCAGAGGCTCTCAAGTAAAATATTCATGAAGCAGATCCTTTCATTAGCTGAGTGGGTTTGTTTAAATGACTAGAAGATTGAACATGAAGCAAATGATAGATGAATTTGTGCAAGGAGGACTCACCTCATCTTCCTTGGTCCTTTGTTCCATCAAGTCTGGGAGTTTAACACTGACATCTGAGTGCTTTGCTTCTTGCTGCTACCATTTTCTGTGGACACTTGCTGAGTGCTAGCTCATATAAGATTCTTTTGAACAGCTAATTCAGGAAAGAATCACCAGCTCTCAACATCTGCATCCCCAGCTTCTGGTGGCACACTGACTTCCCCCTGCCTGGTGTCTCACTTCTTCACTATTCACTTTATTACCAGCATAGTAAAATCTTCACAGAAATACATTTCTGTCTTCATTTGTGTTTAATTCCTGACTAAAATTCAATATTATTCTCTCTACATTTTCAAGAAGGATTAAAGCACCTCTGAACTAAGTAGTAATTAAGGTGGCCTCAATAATTAAATAGAACTATTTTTCCTCTTAATTTGAGTGACAGAAATCCACTCCTGTGACTCTTGGTCCAACCTCCATTTTCTCAGCTTTGGAGAGGTCCCTGGGTTGTTAGCGACCTAAAATGTCAGCGGAATATTTCTGAAGGGAATAAAAAGGAAAAGAAAATCTTACAGAAGAAAGGGTGCTAGGTTTTCTGTCCAACATAATAGCTTTTTATTTTCCCTCCCACTTGCCAAGGAGATGGGAGAAATCATTTCAAGAGCTGTCAAAAAGTACATCAAGCTTTCATTAAAAACACATTCATGTCAAAAAAATTTTAAAAACACATTCTTATCAAAATTAAATAAGTTCTCATCCTTTGAAATATGACATTTATATACGTGCAAAACAAGAAAAGCCAAACCATATAGGGAGCATTTCAAGATCATCATTTCCATTCGTGAACAGTAAAGCATTTCAGATGCAAGCTTTATTACCAGGTTTCAGCAGCAGACCTACCCATTTAAATTTTCAGTCCTTCTCTTCAGTGCATTGGCACACAGAATGCTTTTGCTTGGAAGTGAAACTCTCAGGTACTAGATAACATAACACAGGCCAAGATGGACTCTACCTTATCGAGTGATAGTTCATGAATATATAGAGTAATAAGGGTTTAAAACCTGTGAGCAAGCAGCCTGCAACACGAGACCTTCATCCTCAAATGGAACAGGACAAATTATGACACTGTGTCAGAAATAATGTGCAAAAGTCAAAGCAGTCTTTCTACACTTACTCCTTAACTCTGTCAGATGCTTGCTTCTGAGTCAGTCCGCTACCATCACAGAGGATAGACAACTATCCATTTTATCCAAGAAAATGTAGTACATCTTTTACTCTCCTTTAGGGAAGTGATCTCTTTCTGAGCTATGGAATATTTGTACCTTGTCCTCTTTCCTAAAAGTAATCATGGGACCAGTGGAATTAGTCAGTGATAAAGGATTCAATGGATGTTCATCCTAAGCTTCTGTTTCATTTCTTTCCTTTAAATGCTGCCCATAGGAAATGGATAACAGCTTGACAAAATGCTCCATGACAGAAATAGTCATTGACATATCTAGATACAGGATTTTGACTTGCATTGTTTTATAGCCATTATCATATTTGCACCTCTTTTCAGACAAATGGGATTAGGGAGGAGAGGAAAGGGCTTATTTCTACATTGAAATTTTAAAGACTTTTGTGCCATTTAACTTCTTACTGAGAATAGTGAACTAATTTCTAAGCACAGAGGTGAATGGAGGTTAAAAAATAAAATGTAAGGAAAATGTGGTATATGTTACATATATTTCAATCTCACACAAATACATAATGATCAGCCATAAAACAAATGAAAGTAAGTCGTATGCAGGAAAACGGAAGGAGAGAGGATCATTATGTTAGATAAAAACAAACCAGATTCAGAGCACATATTATATGTTTTTCCTAAGATGTGTGATCTAAAAAACAAATACACATGCATCTTAAAATACACAAAACTCCAAATATAACATGAAACTGGAAGTGATGTTATTACACAAGAGTCAGAGAAAGGGGACATGGCTATGAACACATGTGAAGAGTACCTAACTCTTCTCATGAGGTTGGTGCTTCTCGATTCTCACAATGTCCTGTCAATGCCTTCATTTTAAGGGTAGATAACTTGCTTATGGTCAGATGAGACGCGGAAGTGTTAGATTCAGACTTAGATAACTCCAGTTTTATAGAATGATTCATATCCATTACATTATCTATTCACTTCAAGCTATTCTTATGAATGGCTTGAAGTGATGGGCATGGATGATGTATTTGTTTTAGGCAGAGCATACAGAGCCACGTGGCACAGGCAAGTACAAGAAGAGAGGCTGAATGTGCTATAGTACCAAAATGCCAATTATTTTTTATTTATTTTTTTTAATTTTTTTTATTATCTTTATTGGTACATTAAATATACACATCATGATTGCACTCCATAATGGGGATTTGTACCAGTATAAGACACAACTTAATTTTCATTTTTCCCAATTAATCCCATGTCATTAAGGATCAGAAGAAAGGTTAAGCAGGCCATTACTAATGGTTAATCTTTAAAGTAATAGCAAGAAGTGGGGAATAGATGGGAGAGATGAATCTAGCTACCTATAGAAGATCTCAAGGCAAGAAACAGCTAATATCTAGGCTTTTCCAACTAATGGCTGGAAAACTATGGTAAATTACTTTACTTTTCTCCCCTGAAACCTATTGACTTTCCCCTACTTGGTTCATTCACTGCTGAAATTACAGTTTTCTCTTCTATATCTGTTCTATGGGAAAAATAATTTAGTATAATACACACATGATAGAACTCATATTAAGGCTAACAAAAATAATAAAAACAGTTTCCCCAACATTTTCTTTTGACTATAGCTCTATCTCTCTCTACTGCTTCATAGTAAAAGTATTGTGTTTTTTTTTAATTTGTATCCATTCTTATGTTTCAGTCCCTGCCTTTTGCATGAAATACATTAGACATTTAAAATGTTATAAAATGTGTTTATTTTGTTCTTTCTCAATGCAGTAAAATCTAAGTTTATGATTTAATAAATGGAAAATCACTAGTAGCTTAGGGGTAGTTTGTGTAATCCCATTCCACAAAATACTCTCCCGAGAGCAAACATCGTTGATTATTTTTAAATTATTTTTGATTTTTCTTTATAGAATTAATATATATGGATATGTATTTCTATATGCATCATTTAGTTTTTATGATTTTAGGAAAATTTATATTACTGTAATATTTTCCATGCTTTTTTTTTAGTGACTAGAGGCCTTTCCTAATGAGTAGGATTTTTGTGATTTGGCCATACTGATGAATGCAAAGGCAGTATATGATTTGTTCTCCTGCACATTTTTCAGTTAAATAACTGAGTGAAAATTTACTTATTTGTTTACCATTAGTGCACTTAAATTTTTCTGTCTGTTCTTATAAACAAACACTGTCACATTCTCATATATATCCTAAGTGAATAACTGGAATAATTTATCTGGAGCTTATACCAAGAGTAGACTGCAAAGGATTTAGATTCACTAGTAATATAAACATTTCTAACGTGCTTCAGTTTATTATTTTGAGTATTGTAGGAATGATTATTTTCTTTTCTTTTCTTTTCTTTTTTTTCTTTTGAGATAGGGTCTCGCTTTGTAATTCTGGTTGGTCCTGAGCTCAGCCTCCTCCTGAAGCATGTTATCTTTTCACTGCCTTTGCAATCCTCCTGCCTCTGCCTCCCGAGTGCTGGGATTACAGACGTGAGCCACCACGTCCGGCACTGTGGTATGTGGTGCTGGTTGCTGCTGGGGTGAGTCTCCACGCCCAGTATTGTTATGTGGTTACTGGAGATCGAACCCGGGTGCTTGAGCTTGCAAGACAGGCGCTGGAACCACTGAGCTTTATCCTCGGCCCAGAACGATTATTTTCTTGGCTGTACAGCTTTACAGAGGAGTAAAATTGCTTGATTTGAAAGTCTTGCCTATGTGTAAGATCGCTTTTTGCAGTTTAATGTAGGGATTCCTTGGGTACTTTATTATTGATTTGTAAGGTTTACCTGTGTATTGTGCTTAACAATTTTGAAAGGATTAAAGAGGTTTGACTATTTCCTTTCACTTTGTGAATTTTAATTTTTTTTTTTATAAAAAGTTGTTTATCATTTCATTTTTAGATTGACGAATGATATATGACCACATTTATGGGCTTCCATGGAATATTTTAATGCATGCATATATTGTGTAAAGTTCCTCTTAGGGTAAGCATTTAGTTAATTCTTTTTTTTTTTTTTTTTAGGTTTTTTTGGAGACAGGGTCTCGCTTTTGTGGTTCAGGCTGGCCCCGAGCTCAGCCTCAAACTCACATCACAATCCTCCTGCCTCTGCCTCCCGAGTGCTGGGATGACAGGCGTGAGCCACCACACCCGGCACTGTGGTATGTGGTACTGGTTGCTGCTGGGTGTGGGTCTCCACACCCAGTATTGTTATGTGGTTACCAGGGAATCGAACCCGGGCCCTTGCGCTTGCAAGACAGGCACTGGAACCACTGAGCTAACTCCCCGGCCCATTTAGTTAATTCTTTATGGAAAGAACATTAAAGATCCCCTTATCTATGTTTTTGAAATATATAATACCTTATTGTTATCTGCATTCATCTTACTCTATGATACAACAGCAGAACTTTTTGTTGCATCTAACTTT
This sequence comes from Petromus typicus, assembly GCA_004026965.1. Taxonomy (NCBI): domain Eukaryota; kingdom Metazoa; phylum Chordata; class Mammalia; order Rodentia; family Petromuridae; genus Petromus; species Petromus typicus. The sequence continues at coordinate 10,428 of PVIR01001682.1, read as the reverse complement.
AACTTGGTAGCCATTGAACTGCTTTTCTTATTCCCCTTCCTCTTCTTGTCAGCCCTAGTAACAACATTCTCCTCTCAAGTTCCAGCAAGTGAACTTGTTTACATTCAACATTTGAATGAGTTCATGTAGTCAATGGCCGTAGCACTCTGAACACACTCCTGTCTTCCAACTGAGGTCATGGGGTATTGATCATTCTGGCTTATTTCACTAATTGCAATATCCTTCATTTCTACATATAGTTTTGCAAATGACAGTGTTTCTCTTTTGTGAAAGTCAACATGTATGCTATTCTGTACATGTACACCATTTCTTTATCTATTAATCTAATGATAGCATTTTACCTAAATTCCACTTGTTGGCTACAATGAATGGTGTTGTAATAATTGTGGGAATGTGAACAACTTTTCAAAATACTCCTTTCATTTCCTTTGAGTATTTCTGATATTACTCAATTTCTAGTAATTGAGTAATAGCTCTAGTATATTTCTAGCTGTTGATGAATCATATGGTTCTATTTCTGGTATTATTAAGAACTTCCATATTGTTTTCCTTAATGGATATGCTAATTTACATTGTCTTCAAAAATGTGTAAGCATTCTCTTTCCTACATATCTTTGTCAACACTCACTATCTTTTGTTTTTATTTGTTTATTGTTTCAATATTAGTTATTCTAAGTGTAGTGAGCTCATATATCATATGATGAGTTTATTTCATGTAGTGCCCTTGATTTACATTTTTGCAATGATTAGTAATGTTGAGCATTTTTTTCCCACACATCTATTGACAATTTATATGTATTTTGACAAATTCTTACTTAGGTCTAAGTTCATTTTTGTCAGAATGTTTGTATGCTCTTGAGTTCCACATATCCTCAATACTAACCCATCATCATATCCTTATTTTACTTTTATATCTAGTGTATCAAATTAAATTAGGATTTTTAATGAGGTTCAATAGCCAATTTTATAACAACTTGCTAAATAATTTCTCTTAAGCTTATCACTCTAACATGTCTGGAGTGTTCTGAATTAATCCCTATGCATGGGCAAGTCATGTTTTCATGTTTATAATGGTTTGTCATCTTTCTTCTGTCTGTAACTCAAATTTTAAGTGCATTTACACACAAGGTTAGAAAAGAAAAAAGACGTACCCTCAGTGAATGACTGCAAATCAGATGCTCATATTGCCAGAATCCTGATCAATGAATAGAATTTTGCTTATCCTTTCCAAGTTTTCCTTATCCCTCGCCATAATTCTAGACTCTATCCTCCTCCAAGTCCACTTCTTTATTCCTACAAATGTGGCTTCTTGCATTTTTTAGGATATTAATATAGAAGAATGATATTTCTACATTATGTTTGCTTCATATCATTCAATTTGTGTCACTGTGAAGCTAAAAATGTCATTTGAATTTACCAAAGGATTGTTTCATTGGCACAGAAATATATATGCACAGCTGTATTTAGAGATGGTGAAAAATGATCATATTTATATTTGTATAAAACGTGGGATTGTAAATATTAAAGCTTGAAGAGTGTATAAATTTCTGGAATGGATTAGACATTAAGTCAGAGAATCAAGACTCACTTAAATATTTACGTCTTATAAAAAAGGAAACACAGAATCTCAAATGGATGTATATAGAAAGATTATTGAGGACTGTTCTTGGGGTGTACACTGTAGAGCAGGGAAGTAAGTAAAGCTGGCCAGTTAGAGAAGTTGAACAGCAACAGACTTAGACAGGCATCAGTTAATCCCATGGATATCTTTAGGAATATCATTCGGAACCAGTTGTCATTGGACTATGAATCCAAACCTTTATGTATCTGTATCACTCAGGCACTTAAAGGGAATCCCTCAGAAAGGGAATGTTACCTCCAAGAGGATCACTTTCCCCTGAATAGAGCACTGATACAGATATTGATACTGAAACAGACTCAAATTAAATGCTGCACAAAAAATAGATGTAGCAACGTAACACACATACAAATTAAAATCATCTGTAGAGAAAAGAAGAATGTATTACCATCAACATTAATGACAAAAAGTCAATAAACAAGAATTTCTTGAGAAAGAAAAAAAATTCCTAGAATTCTTTGATGGAATAAAAAGCAAGTAAATTTCAAAAGTCTGCCTATACAAGGTGTGATGGGAAAATATGAATATTTAAATTTTATATAAGCCTTATTATAGAAAAAAGACACAGTGCCAAGAATACTATGATAAGAGTATCAAGATGAGAAGAAGTATTGGAATTTTATGACAATGTATTTTTACTATATTTATTTTTATTTATACTTTCTCTATATTGTTTATTATCTGTCATTAACCAAACATGTACAATAATTTATTTCAAGTAAAAATATCATTATGTGTTCTCATCCATCTTACTCAGTGAACCTGGAACCACATGACATTCTGTCTTTTCCCCAAAGTCAAAATGATCAATAAAGGTGAATGTTTTGAATGATTTCAGGACATCAAGGCAGCAGCATCAGTGCATCTAAGGTCATTCATGAAAAGAGGACTTCTAGAGTTGTTTCAGAAAGTGGCAAGAATAATAGGATTAATGTCTTAGAAAGGAAGAGAATATTTTGAGGGGGGATTAGTGGCAATGTATATTTTAGTATAATAATTTTTAAAAACCCAAACATTATGGTTTGTGACCATATTGTATATGTGATTACTGATAATAATATATTTTGGCATGGATTTTTACATATTTTAATGCTACTTTATGTTGTATAAGTGTTTCAGTTTTCTGTGTGTAGTACTGCCATAAAACATATAAACTATACTTTTACTTGTCAAATTCTCTTATTAATCTTTAAATTATAGATTCCAATAATTCAATATTGTGACTTTCCTTCTTTTCTATTTATCTTTAAACGAGGAACAGTAATTTATGCTGTTGCACAGAGTGACAGAATTTAACTTGACTATTTTGTCATTGTACATATAACTGTTCCACTCAAATATTAAGGTACGACTGAATAGTTTATCTTTTTTTATTTGTGGTATGCAAGTCAGAAGACTCTTCATCTCTTTTAAAAATTTTATTTAACTTTATAAAGCCAGATTTAAAGGGCTTCCATCTGCCTCTTTTCATTTTCAGTGATTGTGGTGCCAAAAAATAGACCAAAAGGTGGGGTGTTAAGAAGGAGGAAAGAGACGTGGTGTTGGTCTCACTGAAAGTGAAGGATTCCTGAATTTTGAGAACCCGATTGTTGCCATTGGAGACACAAAGAAGATAGAAGATTCTTTCCACATGTCTTTAGGGCCTTATTCCCATGTGATTGGTCAGATCTTCCTCGATACTTAGGAGAGTGCTCAACACCAGTCTCTGCTATTACCACTGATTGCACCATACCTTTTTCTCTTACTCATTTGGAATGGTAGGAAGGATAGATCACATGCATTTCTAATATTTCCAGTATTGCCTTAATGAATACTTATTTGTAAATCACTTTACAGTAAGGCAACCTTACATACCACATTTTGAAAAAACATAGTTGTTTTCTTTGCATTGATAAAGATGCATAAATGCATAATGCATAAATGCATAAATTCACTGAATTCACTGAGCCCTTCAACCTTGCATGTAATAATACTGTCAATGCAAAATTATTTGATAAAGATTTGGTTTTCCATATATGTGTGCCTCTACTGATGTGGTCTTCCAAACATCTTGCTTTTGTGCCAATAAAGACTATATAAATGAAAATAAATCTCACTTTAAATAGAAAAAATGAAACAGTAGGTTTTTTTCCACTTTCCCAGTGATTTTCACAACAAATCCTGTAGTCGCTTAGGGTAGTGGCTCATTGTATTGGGAAACAGTCTTTGGGGTGTCTGTCTTCAGGTTGGTTTGGCCAATGAGAAGTTGCTTGATGCCAGTAATATTTTTTCTCCTCTCTAAGCTTTTAATTTCATCTTTTCTCCTTTAATAAATTGAAAGAATATTAGAATAAATGATTTCAGCATCCTTTCAGTTCTGATACTGAAGCACTCGGATGAAGTGCTGAAGTTTGTCCCAAGTTATAAGATCGGTTAGCAATAGAATTGAAAATAAAGCCTTCAGGATATATCTTTAGCTACAGTAAGATGACTGAGCAGAAAGAGAAATTTCATGAAAAAGAGAGTAGCAGAATATATGAATCAAAGTGACATGGAAAGTAATATTAAGGATAAAAAAAAGGAAACTGTTTGAAAACAAGGGAAGAAAAATAAGGGATATGTAGTATAAATGTATAAATGATAAGTTATTATAAGTTTGCAACCGATAATAGATACATTAATGGTGGAGTAGCATTATATACACATATTCAATGATTACATATTTTTGAAGACATATAATCACAAACCTAGATTATTCAGTTTAGTCACTCTTTTATCTTTCCAATTATGTGTCATGAAAATACCCTTAATACCCCAAATCTCTGCTTTTTTAGGAATGCTGTTTTCTCTTGTTTCTATACTCATTCCTCAGCTTCCTCCTGAGGAAGATGTTACTTTTTCTGTGACCTCATACAGCGCACCAAGAGAGGCTACTCCTTACTACCTGCCCATGTCGCTTGTTTCCTAAGCCCTAGTTGGTTCTCTGCGCTGAGGGCACTAATTTCTAACTTCAGCACAGAAGGAATGATTTTACTGTTAGGCTAAATTCTTTTCACTTTCTGACCACCATCCTAGGTCTTACAAACACTGAGCAATTGCATCTCTCAAGAGCACCATCGGGATGTCACTGAATGAAGTATGGGAATGAGGTGTTGAGACAGGAACAGAGGGGACATGGTTACATTACTGAAATAAAGGCTCTAGGACTTATTTTTTTAATTGAAATATTTATTGGTGCATTACATATACACATCATGATTGCACTCCACACTGAAAATTTGTACCAGTATATGACACAACTTAGTTCTCATTTTTTCCCATAGCCCTACTCACCCTAACACCCCCACCCTTTATATACAAAAACTTTGTTTCCTTTCTTTTTTGTTATATTTTGAAAGCTAATATGATACGATGAAATAACTGAAAAAAGGTGCATCCTAGCACTTTTCAGTATTTAATTTGATTTAAATTGCTCTATTAATTTATGATCATTATTAACATAGTCATTTACATGAGAATACAAATGCTATGATTGAATTTTGGAAGGGTAGAATAAACCAGGTTAAGAAAAGAAAACTCTTCTGGTATAATCTGAGTGTAAAATTCTAAAGCTTTCTTCTTATGACCAAGAAGGTCATTCTGTGATTCCAGCTTATTCTCGCCTAAGGCCAGATAACTATTTCCATTTATTAAGAATCTACAAAATATCAAAATTTTTAAAAAGAATTTATGTACAAAAGAAAATAATCACTCTTTATTTCATGCATTTTTGCTCATCTATACAGAAGAAATAAATAACATCCCTTATGATCCATAACCAATGTAAGTGAACTGAGTTGAAACCTTATCTTAAAAACTAAATATATTATGCTACCTCCATTTTGAACTACTGTAACAACTGGGTTTTTCCTTTTTAAATTAGATCTCCTAGTTTTCTGAAGCACATGGATTTGAAGTTCATTACATAGGTCCAAGGATGGGTTTACATCCCAGCCCTGCTTTGCATAAACTGGGGAGTGATATCTGTTTTCAGAAATACTGCAAATAAGAGAACATATTTATAAGGCTTTTTTCAGAATGCCACATGTTGAGGCTCTTAACTTACTGGGGAGCATTGCAGTTTTTCTTCTACATCAAGTCATTTGGTATCAATATATATGTTTTCCTGCATTGTGTAAAAAAATGTGTATAACCTCACTTAACCATCCATGAGGAAAGCTCAAGTCTTGTTCTAGACATTAGAGTCAGGTCCTTAATTCCTAACTCCACTGTATATGGTACATTGAGAAGTCTCTCCCAGGCTTCACCTGTGAGGTTGTGATACACAAAATATAAAATTGCTACTGGGAAAAGAAAGTGGTGGGTTACATAGCAATTTAAATGGTTTAAATAGTTATTTATAAGCATGATTTATAGCAATTCTGTATGTGCTATTGGAATATAGAATCATCTTATACAATCATATTGTAAAATGACTTATTAGTCAACCATATTTTTATTTTTTAGGATGAAAAACAAATAGCTGGAGTTAATCCTGAAATTAACTATGTCTTTAGTATATTAAAGCTTGAACTTTTTATTTCATGTCTTGATAATTGTTCAGTTGAAGTAATTCTGATATTCCTGAAAGACCATTTTTCTCACTACCCCTTAAAAATCAAACCCTGGATAAGTATATATAATCATTAGGGAAAGATTCCTTCCTTTTTTATCAAACTGATGTTTAAACATTTAAGGTTATTGCTAAGGTTTTTCTTTTCTTAAATACTAAGATGTTAAAAGAGATGGTGCTTATGTTTTTAGTAATGTATACACTTCCTATCAAGGGAACAAACTATATAGAATACTAACTATTAATATCCCTACGGAGGTGGATGACTCATTAGGACAAGGGTCAGATGTGACAAGTTACATTTTTTAAATCTTCTACAAGTTAAGCCTGATATTCACAAGTGGTTGAAGAAAATAATAAAATATAATAGTTGTACATGTAAGATTGTATAAAATTGCGCTGGTATTCACTAAGTTAAATATTATAACATTGCACTACTCAATTTTTTGTGAATTTTTCAATGTTATTTGGGTGCCATAACAAAGTTCAGTATGATCCACAAAGACTACAACTTTGTTGCCTCCTGTTTTTATCAGTATCTGTGCTAATCTACAATATAAAATAAAAGTAACTGTAACTATTCATCACTCCCTTTCTGACACGTTGGTTTTTGTAGCTTTCTGCTTGAGTTTGAGACCACTATAGCCCACTGGCTTTTAACAGCTCTCTAGTGTGTGAGTCACGTCACTCTGCTACCTGCTCCCACAAACTTACTTCCGTCCAGCTCAATCACACCCAGACCTTGCCCATTCCAAGTGTACCACTCTGTACCAAGGTCTCAATCACATCCAGACCTTGCCCATTCTCAGTGTACTACTTTTTAATGAGTGTTCCTTAGCATGGAAGCACTATTCTCAGTTTCTACTTTTTGTCAGTTAACACCCTTTTAAAAAATGCATCCTTTCTCAAAAAAAAAAAAAAAGAATCTGATCTTATTTTTCTATCTCATAAAATGAGAACATTTTATACACAATGTGGATTTTAAAGTTGTTATGATTTCTATGTAAGTAACATTTTTCTCAAGGGATTTATATGTTTGATAAATATTTAAATTTCTAAATTTACAAATATTCTAAAAATAGTTCATCTTTGTATCCATGTAACCTATTCATTCACATAAATATGTATTAGTTAGCCCAATAGACAGAAAGGATGAGCTATATATTCTGCCATTGAAGAGTTCACCTGCTGGTGTCAGAAATTGGAGCTCATATCACAAGACTTTACTGAGAGTTATTAAAACAGAGGACAAGACCTCTGTTGTATTATCACCACCTGAAGATCCTTTTGGCTTGGTATTTTGTTTATTTATCACTGCTATCCAACTTTTAAGCACCTTATGATGTTATGACTTGTTAAACTTCTCAGCTCGAGTGGCTGGCATCTACTTCCCAGTTAACCACAGCATGAACACTCTCAGGATCACTCCAGGTGATTTGAAAGCTCTTCTTATGACAGCCTTCCTGCTTTTGGCTTTCCTAACTAGGACTACTGTTGACCCATACTGTGACCTCCAGTTCTCCATATGCCACTGGGACACACTGACTTTACTTGTGTTTCCATTAAACATTCTCCAGGTTATCATACTGAGTACTTGATCAGACTTCTTGCACACTTAGAATTTTGTTTCCATTTGTATCCATTACCAAGTCTGATCCTACAATAACTTACCAGTATGTGTTTCATCCTCTGGCATTTTATTTTAGAACACATTCCTTCCAGATCAGTGGGGATCACGTGGCCCACACAGAGGCAGCACCAGGGAACATCTCCCGTGACATAATGACAGAGAACCTACACTCTGTCCAGGAGAGAAGACAGCCCTCTCCATCGGCTGGATGAGGGCTTAATGACTGACTAGTCACCCTTCTGCTTTTGGTGTCATTCAGTGACAAGTAGGACCGTGAGAAATTTCCATCTGTGTCTGCTGCTGCATTTGACTGAAATGAGAGGAAGCCCCTAGGGGTGTATTAAGAAGGGAGAGATGCTGTCTGTGGGTGCTCATATGTTCACTAAAGCTATAGAGGATATATTCAATCCTAACTGACTCTTTGTAAGTGTTAGAAGTTGAGTTCATGATATAACCACACCCAGTTTCAGTAATTCCATTACTTACTTGTACAGTAAGAACAGAATATAGTCAACCCTCCATGAGACTATTCTCATTTTACAGTTGAGGCCTGGATATAAAGCAGGAAGTACATTTTTGGAACATAATAAATTTCAATCCATTATGAGCTTCAGGATATAGAGATCAAGCATCATGTCAAAAGGTAATATTCTGTATTGCTATTTTATATAAAGGTGACCACATTCAGAATCAGGTTTATATTTTGTTCGGTCTGAGGTAACAAGTGACCACAATTATTGGGTGAAAGGGACAGTGCCTTTAGAAGATTAATGAAAATAAAAGGCAGTCTATGTGTGCACATATAAACATATATATATAGTTAACGAAAGTGAAGTCTTCTTCTGTATATATTCAGCCAAGTAGTTATGTATTGCAACTTCTGTTACACACCAATACTGGGACTGTGGCCTGTTTTGCCTGACATTTTATGCACTGCCTCAAAATTTTACTATTTCAACTCTCATGTCGCTTTACTGCAGGAAAATTGATGCGTTTAAAAACATACAGTTTCAGAAAAATGTATCATCCTGCAGTTGTATATCTTTCCATTCAGTTATTCCTCTCTTTTATAGTGCTGAGAGCACTAAAATCCTTTCAACACAAAATAAAATCATGGCGTCTACTTCCTGCCTTCCTGATTCTATTCATTTTTCCCTCATTATAATATGTACCTCTCTGATTTCTTTTATTATAGCATCTCCTTCCGGAAAACATATTATCATTGGCTCCTACTAATCTAGACGAAGTTACCTTCTGAGAGGTAACAGGTTAGTATTCCAAAAACTTATATTTTAAGATAGGCCCTGCGGACAGGTTTCTTAACATCTATTTGTGCAGAACAATAAAAATGAATTCCATATGCATGTTTCTCACATTCTTTAATCACAAAGGATTCTAAATTCATTTAAAGGGAGACACAATTCTAATTTATCTTTGAAAACTCTGTGCCCTCAACATGTACCCTGGTTCAGTATACAAGTTCAAAACATTGATTTGTTTAACAAGCATTGAACTTGACTCTTGGTCAGTGTCCTTACTTAAGACTCTGTTCCCACGTTATCACTAAATATTGTCTTTCTTCCTTCTTTATCTGAGCAGCTGGCATTTAACAAAGTGTGTGACTAGAGGGAAATGTGAGAGAGGATGAAGAATATGAGCCTGAGTTTGGGAAGTTAGGATGAGTCAGCATTTTCTTCTTGCATTTCTGAGGAATAAGGACGTTGACATTCATTTGGTTTACTATTGTTCCCAATGGTATCAGAACTTCGAAACTGCATTTATGGAACATATTAAAAATTAGCAAGGTAATATTATAAATGAGAAGTTGGTTCTGTCAGAATTCACTGGGTAAAAAATCCAATAACTGAATTAAAAAAGGAACCGTGGACATTACCAGTCACTGACTGACACAAAGCTAGGCAGTGAATCTAATTTTTTTCATTATTTCAGGCACATAAACATTATCCCAAGTGTAAGCCGAGAGGGGGAAAAACCCTAACAGAGTTCTTTGGATATGTTTTTCTATCGTGTCAGGATATACATTCAAATTATTGAGCTCTTTTTGCTGTTTTCTCTCTCTAGCTCTGGCTAATTAGGCTGCTCTTATCCTGAAGCTCTATATTACAGTAAGCATCATCAGTGTCTCCTTGACAGTGAGATCCAATACATACTTTTCTATCAGAGTTTAAGCATTGCAGACATATTTTTGCCTTACTGAAAAAAAAAATTCAAATAACTTTTAATGGGCCAACACTCTCAAAAATGACTCAGAGTACCTAAGTAGTTATTGCATACTTGGAAGATTATTTTTCTGAGAAAAAAAAAGTAGAAATCTATTATATGGCTAACAACTTAAGACTGTCTCATAGAAAAAGAGATATCAGAATGTTGCAAGAAAGACAACTCCATTATATTCTTTTATTTGCTTCTTATCAAATAATTCTGTGTTTGATACTTTGAGAACACACTTCTTTTTCTTCCATACAGTACTGGAGATTAAACTAACAGCCTTCACACTGAGTCTCAAACCTAGACTTTATTATTATTATTTTATTTTTTAATTTTTTT